>JASTWQ010000233.1:0-310677 GCA_035220615.1 Leptothorax acervorum | reverse complement strand
AAATAGCATTCAATCGCTTACTGTACAGCGTACAGTCTTACTCTTCGTGACGAGTCGGGTAAACTCGGAATATGTCGTGTCAGGGACATACGGAAGAAGAAAGATTCGATTAACGTCAACATCGAGGAGTTAACGAACCTGTAAGGGACGGCTCTTAGCTGGTAAGGAAAAAATCATCCGAGAAGCTACCGGACTAGGCCCTTTTAGCGCCGCTAGCGACGACGAGCTTATCGCTAGCTTACAAGAAATATATAGTAACTCCGACGTTAAGAATAACGATCGCCTATTGCGTTTATGCTATTCTAACAGACTCATAAGACAGATTCCTTACTTTAGCGTCACCGATTGTCGTGTCAGGGACATACGGAAGAAGAAAGATTCGATTAACGTCAACATCGAGGTGTTAACGAACCTGTAAGGGACGGCTCTTAGCTGGTAAGGAAAAAATCATCCGAGAAGCTACCGGACTAGGCCCTTTTAGCGCCGCTAGCGACGACGAGCTTATCGCTAGCTTACAAGAAATATATAGTAACTCCGACGTTAAGAATAACGATCGCCTATTGCGTTTATGCTATTCTAACAGACTCATAAGACAGATTCCTTACTTTAGCGTCACCGATATCGAAAAAACAGAGCACAACGTCTATATAACGCTGAACGTTGTCTCGCTGATTTTAGAGTGAGTTACCCCTCGAAATACATAAATATATACGATACTTCGTGAGATTATATTAAACTTAAATTTGTATATATTAGCATCAGAAACAAAGAGACAAAATTATTTTCATTTTCTCTACAAAGCTGCCCAAGTCTCACGCAAATCAAACAAGGGCCATTTAATGCTAGTTGCAAGCATCCATTGTTGACTTAATCGCGATGCAAGCATGCAGCAACGAGACTCAATGTGTTAATCAGCGAACGATACACACGTACATGCATAACGATAACAAGCGCATTTGTTGCGCGTGACGATGTTCCTTGTCTAAATAATTGGTTCCATAACGAGCGGGAGATACACGGTTTTACAGACTATAATAAAGGGGGAAATATAAGGATATACTTTTGGAGATTCGCGCTTTAAAATTGCAGAAAGACAAGTTCTTACTCATCAGCCGACAATGAGTCTAACGTTTCTACCATTTCTACCAATGCAGATTAACTTTAATCTCGATTTAACTTACCTTTTATCCTTTTCTAGTTTTAAGAATTCGAAAAAGATAAAATGTAGGTAAGTTAAACCGAGATTAAAGTGTTAATCCGCATTGTGAGCAATATAATTCAACAGAATTCTAATTTCGTGAAAGGTGGACACGATTGCAAATTCATTATTCACCTCGCAATTACGCTCGTTCGGTGTTAACTTCGAAGTTCGCGAAGGAATACAAACGAATTTCACGCGAAATTTTTATCTCGACGACGGATATTGGGACCGATTGGTCCGATCGTCAAGTTCGCGCCAATTATCGAACGCTCTCCGCGTTACATCCGCCGCGCCGCTCGCCAAGGAATCTCGGTATCGCGTTTGTTATTCGAGCGCGTGCCAAAGGCCGCCTTACGTCAATAATTCGATGCTGCAGCGGGGAGCAGGAGAGCGCGCGCGACGATGGGCGCGGAGAATGGAAATATATCGGTATAGTATTCATAAAGCGTGCCTCTCTCGTGGCAGGACGCGACGACCGCGACGGACGGACGGGCGATAAAGAGGAGGAGCCGTGTATGTGCGGCTCACCGGTCGCGGTGCCGCCAAGCCACACACTCACTTTATATAGCGACAATGCGCGCGCGAGTCGCCACGTATGTGTCGCAAGACGGACAGCCCTCGGACGCACCGGCGCGGCGCGGCCGGCGGCGAGCGGGAATAATGCGATACATATTGACGAGCTGCCGATTCCGCGGTGGAAAACAATCTCGCGTGCACGCGCGACTGCGGAATTACTTCTCGCGCCTTACTCCTCTCTCGTTTCCTCTTTCCTCCCAGCCGCTATATACATGCATGCATGCATGCCGACCGGATGATTCGCCGTTCTTTGCCGATCCGATTAATTCTTAAGGAATTTTTATTCCCCTTCCCCGAAGGTATATTTGCATACGTGGCACTTGTCGATAATACCGCGTTGTGAATTGTTTTATATATGAGTCTTAAACGTTCTTGCAAAAAAATGTCACTTTAAAAGTTTTTTGCTATAGCTAATCTTTAAGTGATCTTTCTCGTTTACGAGACGCGACTAAATGTTAAATGTCAAGATACCCCGCGGTATCGCTTGATTCACGAGATCAGTAAATATTTCGTTGTGATATTATATAGACTGAGAAAAAGAAATTTGTTAAAAAACGCAAAATGTGTACTTTCATCCAACTGAATATTTAGTCCGATACGTTCAACTAAACATTACTGTCGATGAAACAAAATATTGTTACCAAACCCCATAATTTGTTACTATTGTAAAGTGTAAACAAAACATTATTTGAACCAACTAATTTTAAACAACTAAACAAATTTTGCGCGTACAACAAATTTTTTTTCTCAGTACACACATGATACCCTATTATTAGAGTATAAATAAAATCAAAGAAGATATTCGCGGAATAAGTGAGGGATTACAAAAATATGCTAGATATTCAAAAATATTTATTGTTATATTCTCGCTCACTAATTATTGCGAATAAGGAAGTAAATGGAAACTGTGTAAATGAAAGATATTTGCATATAAAGCTGAAGGCTGCGCACCGTCTTGATTAGAAAATATCTTTTTACGTAATAAAAAATTATAACGCAGAATATGTCGCATCGCGGCGCAATAAATACAAGTCGAACCGATAAGAATTCCGACTTGTGCTTTCGATCTCTCCCAATTGAGAGATAAACAAGCTTATCCTCGCGTCTCTACCGACTGTTTTTACTCCCAGACTCTGATTTGCTCGCCGTTTGCGATCGCGCCGGGCGATCGATGATAAATTGGCGCCAGTTGCTGAAATTCCTTTCAGTGATAAATCCTCGGTATTCCGCCGCCAAGTCACGCGGCTAATCAATCGCGATCGGTAATGAGACGTCGGTCGTGATGCATAGCAAATAATGCCGGTCGGTCGTAAATTAAAGCGATTCCCAGAGTATTCTGATTAAGCGTGCGCGTCGCGTGTTTTTATCGTCCAGCATGATCGGTCACCCGGCGCAATTATTCATGAAGAGTGTGACTCACCGGAATGGTATATCCTGGAATTCAGTCTTATGGTTACTGACGCGAGAACTATTGCAACACGGTCATACGCATTGGAGTTCCGCTCGGAATGTCGGTTTAGATAATTCGAGAACTTCCATGCGCCGCGCCGCTGCGATAACGAGATCATCCTTTCTTCTGAAATAGGGGCCAATTTAGTAGATTCAACCGCGTTTGTGACCTTTCTCTACGTAAATTACTCCGATATTTATCCATTATTCTCACACATTATTCCATATAATTTTATCTAATATTAGATGCTAATATTAATACCTAATATGTAATTATGTAATTAATGTTACTAATAATTAATAATATGTTGATATTAATTATTAACATTATATATTTAAAATACTTTTAATGAATTTTTGCCAAAGTTTGATTCTAAGATCAGTTTGTAATTTCCATTAATTTATATGCCGAGAATTTATCATTTTTAAAGCTCGACTGTTTCTGTATTTATAGAAGCGAAAGGATAAAATTGTCTATAAATATACAATTAACTATAACCCTGATATTATGCTGAATCTAGAAATGTTTACACAGTCTCGAGAGATTGCGTTATTAAAATGGACGTGCCCATGAATGTTCAAGTGCGTGGAATGTGTCAATAATTAACGATCTTATCTTGCCTTACTGGCATCGTGTTTATGTCATCTGTTACACTAGATCGATTCTCATAAGATAACATAATTCCTCGTGTTTCGTGCCGTTTAACGCTACGAAATACGCAACTGCGCGATTTGTCCTTTCGAACATATGCAATGCAAGGTCTCGCCGGTCTTCCTCGCGTCGCGCTTTTCTCTAATTTTTAAGTATACGCAATATTCGCTGTAACGTAAAACATTGCGCGGACGTATCTTATCCGCGCAATCCCCGCGTAACGCGATAGCTCCTCGATATTATCGATCCCGTTACGCGATATTACCTTGCGGTACAGGTGAGCCCGAATCGCCCGACATTTCAGACGCATCGCGCGAACCAAAGTCCGCGCGCACCTGGCGCATCATCGTTGCCAACGAGCGTTACGAACCGCTTCTCGGTAAACGTTTCCCCGGTACGGTTTGTCTTTGTCGTCGAGGAAAATGCGTCGTACGGCTTACAATCAGTCGTAAATCCGCGTGCTTTCTGAAGGTAAAGCGCGCGTATTGTTCGCCGCGTTTTTCGCCGCGATTATTATTCATATCGCAAAACCGGAACGAGGACGGGGCACACTCTCGGAACGTTTTCTCCCTTCGGTATACCGTTTCCGATAAAGCGAACTTGCGATAAAGCTATTCCCTGTGGGTGGTCTCGAGGCTCCACAGGGATCCTCTTTTGAGAGACTTTACGGATTCGAGGCATGCGTACACGTGTTCGTGCCGAAAAAGATATCGCGCTAATAAAGTGTGACCTCGCAAAATTTCTGAGAATTCTTCATGAGAGGTCTAACTGGAAAAGCGATTGATTTTCCATAGACCTCGCTCAAAATATAACATTGGGTCGGCGAATCTTCAATATTGCATTCTTTCCACGTGACTATTTATAGCCATCAACGCTGCGCCGTTTATCTGCGGCTCTTTATATACCGAACCTATTCTCGCGTTTTATCGAACATGCATGAAATATGAAGATAGAAATCGGACCGTGTTATTTTATATACGAACTTGTATGGCGTATTGGTGAATTAACTTCAAAATTCTGTCTCGATAAGGTAAATTCAGGAGAGATGCCAAAAAGGGCTATAAAGATAAACAGGCGGTATAATAGGCGCATAATAGAATCCGGGTTAAGGTAAATTCAGGAGAGATGCCACCCTTTTTGGGAGAGATGTCCCCACCCTATCGAAAGCCATTGACAATGAGACGAAAGTCGAGAGACGCCACATGGGAAGAGATGCTACATTCCTAATATTTTTCGATATGTAACGAGAGAGGACTTTCGTCTCATTGACAATGGCTTTCGATAGGGTGGCATCTCTCCTGAATTTACCTTAACCCGGATTCTATTATGCGCCTATTACCGCCTGTTTATCTTCTCTATTGCCATTGTTCGAAACTTGCATGATTCTAGAGACGCAGTAAAGATTTGCAAGCGATGGCTCATGCAAATTATGTGTACAGAGTTTGTGCATACATGTACGAACAACGTGCACATTGTTCTTGGGACATACTAACTGCGCGTGAAATACGACGTGCTTAGTTCGTGTCTGTTACTTGTATCACGCGATTCAGTGGAGCAAAAAAGTAAAAATTATATTATACAGTAGAAAATTTGTCTTTTGTACAATGTGCTCTACACAATATACGCTTTCCTTATATCTCCGAAGATATTTAAATCTTTCCTTCGATAATATAAAAAAATGCAGTCTACAAGAGTCCTTCCTTTCTGTAATAAGGATATATTTGAATTTTCTTTCACGTTGTTGGCGTTGTTATTGTTATGAGTAAGTCAGTCATTATCGAGACCTTCGAGCAATATGGCACGTAACTCGCGTTGCAGTAACGAACGTTTCTAAATATAATTCTTATTAGCTGCCTCTTCTTTTGCTCTTGTCTACGGTCTCTCCCTAAGTTTTTCTCTAAGTTTCTTTCAAATGAGACGTAAATTTCAAACTCTTGAAAAGGACTTGTCTATAAACAGCCAAATAAGAATTTAATAAGAATTTAAATCGCCAGTGAATAATTGAAAAAATTAGGGTGATGGTGTCGTTTAATCGACCCAACTGGCCAAGTTTATTTAAAAAACGCTACGTTTCGACCGTAGATTTCGGTCCTTTTCAAGCGTATGGATACAAATTATTAATTAGTTAGACATAATGCCCAAACTACGCCACATCTAAAAAATAATTTGTGCGTCGAGATCCAAAGAATTGAAATATAAGGATATAAGTTCGAACGACATATTCGTTAGTCGTTCGATTGTCGAAGGACTAACGAATATGTCGTTCGAACTTATATCCTTATATTTTAATTCTTTGGATCTCGACGCACAAATTATTTTGGGTCGATTAAACGATACCATCACGCTAAATTGTCTATAAAGTCTGATTTAGTAAAAGCGGAACGTCGCGTCGGCTGTATTTTAACAGTTTAATATCAGAGTTTAATATTAATTACGTTAGCAAGAAGGTATATTCGTTGATACGTAGGAATATTTGCCAGTGACGACAAATTAAGATACTATGAAGAAAAGATTTTTTGCGCCGCGTATTAAATTTCGCCTTTCTCGCCTGCTTGTATTTCATTCCTCGAAGAAGTCTCCAGATGCAAGCTAATTAAATTGTCGCAGCTGTGAGGGATGAGATATACGTTACAAGATATGTCAAAAATTCGAGCGCAGCATTTTCGAATTGCGCCGTAGCTATCATTCGTCGCTGATTCGTACTTTTCAATTTTTATTTTCAGTTTCAGTTTATGACATTCGAGAGTTATTTGCGTTATTCATATTTCAATTCCCGTTCATAAACTGCTTATTTTTATCAAATTTTAATCCTTTCGCAATGTTACTATAGCTATAAATCACAATAAAATCCAATGAGAGAAAGAGAAGGGAAAGGGTTGAGAAAGAGAGAACAAAGAAATTAAATATATCCCAGAAATGTAAAACGTGTTCTCAGATTTTATAAATATTAAATGCACTCTTAGTATTTCCAAGTAAAACTCAAGAATTCCTTTTTATCTCCCTCTTTCCTTTTTCTCGAAGAAGCAGCAAGGAGATTATTTCCACAACTGAGGATTGCAAAGTAGCTAGAGTCGTCGGAGCAGCTACTAGTCATAACATTGGCACATTTAATTACCGTTGTCGGAAAACGTGACAACGGTAGACACGAGGCGCGGCGGTTCGACGCGCGCTTCGTTGATCCGCCTGCGTCGCGCCGTGGGATTTTTTACGGGCGCGCCAGCTGCCTAATTTCAAGTGCAGCATATATAGAAATAAAAGCGGCGGAAATAAATGCGGGGGCGGGAGCGCGTCTCTTAAAATAGACGAGACGAGAGACCTCACACTCTCTCTTTCTCTTTCTCTTTCTCCCTCTCTCTTTTTGGAGCCACTGCGATCAGGCGCGCGCGCGCGCGCGCGTATCTCGCAAACAAGAACAAAGCGCGTGGACAAAGAGAAAAGTCTGCGGATGCGTCGGCGGCGCGAGGAGGCGATGAGCGAAATGGGAGGGCAGAAAGAGGAGAGAAGACGCGACCGGGAACGCGAGAAGGACGGCGTGAGGGCAAGGCGGTGACTGGCAAGCGTTCTATTACATTCCATTAGTCGGTAGACTAGATTGCCCGCTCTGGAAATACGATTGTCTTCCTCTCTCTCTCTCTCTCTTCTCTTATCTCGTTACGGAGCGGAATCGTAACGCGCGTCCGCTCGCGCGCCCGTCGCCTATTTTCCGAGACACGCTCCCGTAATTATTTTATGACTTGTCACGGCGGACAGTATCGCGGCCCAGACGTGTTCCAGGAAAAAAAAAATATCGACGAAGGTTCTTAAAAAGGCGTTAAACGAGCCTCTCGGTGATATAATTTATTAATCTTCCAAGAATCGTATAACTTTATTGAGAGTACGATTAGACACTTCCTCGGTGATTCCGACGGCAAGAATTATATCTCGAGTTTTTGACTATAATAGGATTCGATTAATTCACAAATTTTCACGCGCTATATATATCTTCGTTAATTCCACTTTTTTTTTTTAAATTTAATATACAAGGTAAATTTACGATCGAAAATAATGAAATTTTATAAGCGGTATCGCGTTAATTTGAAAAAATCATATCCTTTAAAATAAATTCTGTTTAAATTTCAAAATAATGGAGGAGTGATTGTATCGAGGTTTAATTAAAATCTGATTTAAAATGTATCTGAAATAACTTTTATAAATGGACATGGGATTATCGTACTGGCAATTATTTCGTTCTGTAAGCGAGTAGAATATTTTGATCGTAAATTGATGCCAGGATAAAATATCGCGCAATCTGTCAGAAATTTAGACTAATCAATACCGTTTTAACAAATCCCGTTCTGTGCTCCGGAGTGCCCCGAGTACATAGGTCGAGCATACCTGGCCGAGAGACGCGAGAATATACAAAGCGTTAAACGTGGTTCGGAGCGTCGAGAAGAAGGCGAGGAGAAGCGTCGTGTAACGAAACGTTCCGGAGTCGCGGGTCTTGACGCCGCGCGCCGCGCTGAGAAACGCCTCGCGTTCGTCAACGCCGAGGCCGGCCGCAAACATATCGTAATTACGGGTCTCCGTATCCCGGCAGCTGTAAATCCCTCGCGCCCTCGTCTCTCTTTTTCTCTCTGATCCTCTCGCGCTCGCGCCACCATCTCTCGCGCGCGCGCGGCAGACCGCGGCCGCCCATCTCGTATACTATACGCACGCCCGCGGGCTCCCGCGTTCTCTCGCTCCCGTCGTTGCTGGTCCAGCAACAGCATCAGCGCGCCGCGGCGTGCCTGCATACCGTCCGCAATATCGTCCAATTTAACTCCTTTGCCGTGGGTTTTAATTAATTAATCTTCCAATTGAACCTCATTACGGCTTATCTTATCGACGCCGCGGCGCAAAGGGCAAAGGGGGGAGGGGCGGGCGGGCGGGCGGGCGGGAGGGGGACTCTCGACTTCGCGGTCGTTTCTCTTTCATCTTTCTCTCCTTCTCTCGCCGCGGTCCGCTTGACATTCCTCGACCGCGAGAAATTCATTCCGTCACGCCGGGCCCGGCGGAATGGCGCATGGCGTGGCGTGGCGTGGCGTGGCGGACGCGGGGGTTCATTGCACTCCATAGAAAAATAGACGATGCTCTCGCCAATCTGCGCACGTCCCCGAATGTTCCTGTCTCTCGCGTTTCTCGCGGTATATTCCCTCTTTCTCTCGCGCGCGAAACAAACTTTTTCCCTCTGTCTCTTTATCCCTACCTTTGCTCGGTTCGTTTTATTGATGATTATATACCGCGCGATGCTGCAATCGCAATTACTCGTAACGACGCCGACAGTGTCATAATAAAGAGGCTGGTGTGCAATAAATCGATTTGCATATCACTTCGTAGATTGTTGCACGGAGTAGTCGAACTCTTAGAATTCTTATCTGCCTACGATTTAATTAAATGACGAAAAAATGACATCGCGAGAGGCGCGACACAATACGTTGTACAGTAAATATCTACAAAGTTCCTGAATTAAAAGAATCCTTCGGATTATATGCAAAAACGTGATAAGATGTGCATTTGTGGTATACGAATTTAATTGTATCACGATTAATTGAAGATAATTATTTGTAGTTTTTAAATAGCAGCAGTTTAAATCTCCTTTGAAGATTTATAAATTCTAAAAAAGAGAATCAATACACTTGGAATTATTTGGAAAAAGATATAAAATGTTATATAATGGAAATATTTTTGAAGACAATCGTTTTATAAATTATAATTGATCACTCACAAAATTCATAAATTCTAAAAAGACAATCAACACACTTGGAATTATTTAGAAAAAGATATATTGCTTAAAATGTTCTTTTAGAAAATGATATATTGCTTAAAACACACATCGCTAATCTATAGTTTATTGATGGATTATTTCTTTACTCGCGTGTTTAAAAATTATACAGTTATACTTGCTTCGCAAAAAAAAAAAATGGAAAAACAGCATAAATTTCTTTCTGTTCTACCATAATTCCGTTTTCGCGATTGGGCAGCGTTGAGAAGCTCTCTCGGCCTCGGACGAGTTACCCGGAGCTATTTGTTGCATGGAAGGATATCGACGCGGTTATCGTGTTTCGTAAGATAGTTTACGCGACGTGAACGGGCCCCATTGTGCGACTTTACGGTGCCACGCTCGAGGAAACAACGGGTTAAATGTCGAGATAATTCACCGTCCGTGAATGCAAGGCGTGGTGTTTCTCCCAATTTGACTGATTACTGAAACAAGAGTACAACTTCGCATTAGTCGGCGCCTATTGATCGCACGCGCGCGCGCGCGCGCCCATTCGGCCTCCAATTGAGAAATTCGATCTTTCCTATTTCGATCCACAATTTACCATTTTGCAATATCCAATATCCAATATCGTTACCGCATATATTATCAGAGAATCAATTCGCCCATTTTTGCGATTAATGTCCATTTCCACCAATGTAGATTAACTATAGGTAATCTCAGTTCAACTTACTTTTTATCTTCCAGTTCTAAGAAATAGGAAAAGATAAAATGTAAGTTAAACCGAGATTGAAGTTAATTTGCATTGATAGAAATGAACATAAGAGAGAGAAAAAAACGTCCGAAAGAAGCTACGTTAACGTTCCCGATATTTGCTCGATAAGAATATATTATTTTTATTTCTAATTAGAGACATGTTATTTTAATAATTAATTCGATTAATTTTAAATGTATATACGATTAACTTAAAATGTGCGCGACGGATATCGTTAATTATCGCTGAAAAGGCTTGCTGATTTAGCACAGACTTAAACAAGATGTGAAAGAGAAACGAATGTTATTTTCAAGACGCACGATAAGAACGATAATTCGTCGTAAGAAGGAAGGAATTAATTTTTAATATAAGCGCTCGCGAGCTAATTTACGTTCGCTGTCTAGCACTTGGAATACAGTGGGCGAGATGAAGCCAAGGATTATCTGCTAACTTAGCTGAGCTAGCAATCTACTTGATCCAAGCGACGTGATACTACGGACACGCCAAGCGATACTATGCGTTTTTAACTCGTCTTTCATTTTTCTTTTATCTCCATACCGTCAGTTAAAAGTGCCTCGACACATTTGACATTCGTGCGTCACGCGCGATATACCGGCTATGTGATATGTCGCTTGCGATGCACGAACGGCGAACGCGTTAAAATCCCTTTATTACTGTAATAACTTAGAAACGTCACTTTTTTTGACGAATGCGAGAACAATTTTTCGAACGAAACAACAAGACTTCTCGTCACGATCGCCTTATCGAAACGGAGCGTGTTCCCTTTCCAGAATGATTCGTACTTTAATAAATTGGCAATCAATTTCTTTTCAATTGTCAAATTCGAACGGGTCGCAACTTTCTTTTCGTTTCTCCCTTACTGCCAATATCGCCCGATCGACGAGCCAATTGTCGAGTTAGAAACTCTTCAACTCTTTAAAATTAATGATAAAAGAAATAGAGTCGAGTGAAGGGTGCGGCGCGCGCGCGCGCGCGCGCGCGATGAAAGGAAGAAGACGAGAGGAATTTTCTTTCGCGCGAAGAGAAGAGCTGCCAAGAATTCGATGTCGAAACTACAGCGATGGGTTGGCGTTCTCGCGTGGAAGCACGATGCAAATCGATGTAAGTGTTGCGCGTGCCTCTCGCGAAATCGCGTATTTTGCGTGTGTGCCCGCGCGCTATGGGCACTACCGCGATAAGTAGCCAATTATACTGTGCCACGCGACGCACGTTCATGGCATACACATGCAAATCTTCCGGCGACATCCGTCGCGTTGGAACGTCGCATCGACCGGCGTAACGGTGTGGAAACAGTACGCTTCTGGTCCATTAGGATGAATGAGGGATCGGATATATGCATAGATTGCGCGACGCGGCGTATTGTCGCGTGGCATGGACCGAGCTCTCGACCAAGCTGATTTGTAGCTTCTCGGGCATACTTATTCATAGATCTCAGATGTAGCAATTTCTCTTTACGATGTCCTGCAAATTCCCATTAAGGATATATTCGATCTTACAAAGGGTCATATTAGAGAGGAGTTTTGATGAAGAAATATATATGAATATATATTAAATGTTATTTATATTTTTATAAGTAATACATTTATGTATTGTTTTTCTTTCTTAAAATTATAATTGCTCAGATTATGCTGTGATCAATAAGATTTGCTCTTTGTATAATTTGCTTTTTGAATGTATAATTATAGAAGCAAACAAATTCCGAGAAGGTACTTTGTTATTATTTTATTTTTATTCTTTTTGGACAACAATAAACTGCACGTTTCTTAAATGCACATCTCGCGCAGTGTATTTTGATATCCGCTGTAAGGATTACTCTTCGAAAAGTTAAAAGTGACGTTGAGAACTGTATATCTCGCGTATCTGACTAATCACATCTATCCCTTAATCTCCCCTTGCTCCGGAAAGAGAAATGGAATCCGCTCGCGATTCGCCCGGTTCTGATATAATAATTTCATGCTCCGCAAATTTTCCGAGAAAGCTTTAAAGGTACACCCGTGTGGCTTCTGCTCTAAATATAACCGTAATCAAAAGCGATCGATAACTACGCCAGTTCGGCCGCCCTCGTTCTACCTGGACCTAACGTAAAACGGTCCAGTCTAATCGATAACATCCCGAACTTTGACCCTGGACACATCTGTGCCGCATACAGAGACAGGTCCCGCTCCTCTCTCCCTCTCTCTTTCTCTCTCTCTCTCTCTTTCTTTCTCCTTCGTCTCCCCTCATCGGCGACTGTTGCCCTGTTTCGCGATCGAGACTGGTTTTTTTGGCGCGATGCATGCGTACCCTTACGTCCCGCAAAACGACGGCGTCGGCGACGTCGGCGGCGTCGGCGTCGGCGTCGGCGGCGGTTCACGGCACCATCCCGCGCGATCAATATCAGCGCAAACGACGGCGGCCACGACTACGATCAACGAGGGTGACTACGATGACGGGGACAAGAAAGAGCAAGAGAGAGAGTATGTAAGTGAGAGAGAGAGAGAAAGAGAAAATCATCACATACAAGTATACGCGGTGTAATGCATATATGAGGCATGTACATAATACATATCCACCCATATGCACTCTCGTACGATGCAGCGAGCGTGCATATGGGTGGATTGTGTGTGTGTGTGTACATACACACAGTGTATGTATGTACGTATGTGTGTGGCAATGTGTTGACGCTGCGCCCGGGTGGGAGAGGGAGGCCAAGTGGGGACGTTGCCAGGCGACGGAAGCTGCCTGCCGGCCGCCGCGCCGCGCCACGCCGCGCGAGTTCATCGTCCTCCGCTCGCGCGCTCCTCCCTTTGCGCCTGCACACACCGATCCGCCGGCTAGCCACCCTTCGCGTCCACTTCTTTTGGCTCCTCCGCGTGTGTGCGGGCGCGCGCGCGCGCCCGCGCGGACGGACGCGAGCGAGTGTTTCACAGACGACCCCGCCCCGTGGATTCGCTCTCCTCGTTATCGTTCTCATGAATCGGAATCGAAGAACGTATACGTATACGTATGTACGTACGTCGCGTTCGGGACGTAACGGGGACGTTACGTTGTTTTCGGTGTACCGAGAACGGAGATGCCGGAGGGTGCCACACTCTCGGCGCGCCCTTGTAAAAGATTTTAATAGATTACGTAGGGTGGGCCCATCCAACTAAACTGCAAAGCTCCCTCCTCGGAAATTATCGGAGATCGCGATAAGATCTTCGGTATTTTGAGTTTCGTTAGAGAATCTTCGTCATATTAATAAAAGCTCAGAAGATTTCGCTCAATAATAATAAATCAATAATATTGAAATAACACGTAATTGCACTTTGAAAATTCTAAATAAGGGCTGTAAGAAATTTTTATAAATACGATATGATAGGAAAGCCCGTGTGAGCTATATCGAGAAGAGTGGATATTGCGGAAAAAGTTTAGAAGATTCCACTCAATAATAAATAAATAAATAATATTGAAATAATACGTAATTGCACAATGCAAATGCCATAAAAATTTGAGTAAAGGTCGTAAGAAATTTCTACAAATACGATACAATATAATATAATACAACTGCAAACATGTATAATACAATATACTACAAATATAATAGGAATGCCCGTGTATTATATCGAGAAGAGTGGATATTACGGAAAAAGTTTAGATTTGACTCAATAATAAACAAATAAATAATATTGAGATAATACGTAACTGCACCGCATTTTGAAAATGCCATAAAAATTTGAGTAAGGGCCGTAAGAAATCTTCACAAATACGATATAATAAGAATGCCCGTGTATTATATCGAGGAGAGTGGATATTACGGAAAAAGTTTAGATTCGACTCAATAATAAACAAATAAATAATATTGAGATAATACGTAACTGCACTGCATTTTGAAAATGCCATAAAAATTTGAGTAAGGGCCGTAAGAAATCTCCACAAATACGATATAATAAGGATGCCCGTGTATTATATCGGGAAGAGTGGATATATTGCGGAATACCTACTTTTCCCCTGTCGTCATTACCAGCCGGAATTGATCGATCCTGCCGTTCTCTCGAAAAACGCGAGAATTTCCGATAAATAACAACATGACGTAATAGGGATGCCGGCGCATTTTACATCGAGGGCAATGGGCGTTCAGGTCACGACCCCGCCCCCGCCCCGACCTCGCCTTCGTTATTATCGTTATCATATCGGAATCAAACATGTAACGGATAAATAATAAACGGTGACGTAATAGAGACGAAAATGTGCCGGAATGAGGTCGTGCTGCGGGGCAACGTTCGGTGTAAAACCCCGCCCTGCGACTATTTTTCGTTGTCGACGTTGCAAATTGAAATCGAAAATTGCTTGGCTGTATAACAAGAATAACAAGAGCTATCAAAAATAGCACCGATTTCATATTTCTTCCCTCGCAACAGTGGAATGATCTCGCAAAAGATTTTTCGCGACGTTCTCGCTCGTGCATAGATATCGAGAGTCAGTAATTAACAAAAATTCGCAAAAAAAAGGGGGAAAAAGCAGAAGATATCGATCAATCAAGGGAACGAGAGGCTCGGTAGAAGGATGACTCATTCGGGCAGATCACGCGAGGCATTCGGCCGACCCTCGTACAGCTGACAAACGCGTATTATGCGCGGGCTGTATAACCAGCCCTCATCGATCTCGCCGCCCGCGCCGTGTGCCCGACTGAAGGGGTTTAAAACTGGAGCAATGGATCTCCGGCTACGTATGTACGTCGGCCTCCTCCTCGTGTCGACGGACCCGCGTTGCGGATCCGCGTGCGGCGCGTTAATGCAGCCGCTTTCTCCGGCGCGGCGCGGCTGAAATTTCACGCAGCGCGTTGCGGTCCTCCTCGATCTCCTCTCGTTTTTCTCTCCTTTTCTATTTTTCGTACACCCGGCCCCGCGGCTCGGTAATTGGCCCCCGCCGCGCGTCCGCGTGCTCCTTTTGTTCGCTTCGAGCTCGCTCTTCCACGCTTCTCACGTCGCGCTCGCACGCGTCTCTCAACCCTTTCCCTCGCGTTTTTCCTCTCTCTCTCTCTCTCTCGCGCGCCTTTACGAACTTCCGTGCGATTTGCTCTTCCGTTTCATTTCCATCTCGGCGTGCCGGCGAGCCGATTTTCGGGGTGAGACACGTTATTGTTACACCAGCCGAATCTCCGCTCCTCTCGCTTGACTTTGTAGGTGCTAACCCTCCCGTATTTTACGAGCGCGAGGCACTTGATCCACATGGCAAATCGCGCGAGCGAGAAGACGAGGCTGTTCCAAGTATAATATTACGCAGAAATCTCACCTAACGGGTTTAACGACACTTGTTCTCCAATCTAATGATAAAACGACACTTAATTATTGATGTTAATTTATATTATACTGTCGTGACTAACATAATAAATTGCGTGGAAAGTGTATCTGTTACAAATGGCATTTAGATCTAATCTTTCTCTAATTAGAGAAAAAAGAGAGATTTATATTTTTTTTAGGATGTTATAAAGTCTATTTTATTTTTATATGCACTATATCTTAAATTATTTAATGAAATTTAAGGTTAAATTTGTCCTCGAACGTCGCAGTCTGCTTCCCAATGATAGCAGAGTAATGAATTTAAAATCGACTTTATGCCAACGAGAATTTATATCAACAAATTAAGAAACTGTTTCTCGCCAAGAGAGCACTTTCCACAAATTAATTTTAAATTTTAATCGTATGAATCTCGACACGAGATCTTGTTTCTCAATTATAATCCTATTCGGAGTTTATCTTAGAAACTTAATTCAAAACTAATTGAATATTAATAATGAAAAATTTGTGTAATAACGACAACAATAGATACTGTTAAATTTATTGTGAGGAAAGAAATGTACTCTAAATCCAAGGAATTTTCGTCGGTCGAGCGACGATTCCGAGACACCCCGTATATCAACGCGTGAAACGTTCGCAGATTACATGTAATAAGCTGATTCACCTGTGAAAGCCACGATATCCCACTTATGCGTTTAACACGGTACGTACGTCTATAAATAGAGCATATGTGCCTCGCGAGAGTGTGGGTATGCCTGTTCGTCTCGATGCAACGTTATTTATTACGGAAGAATCGCAGTAGAGAGTTTCACAACATTTCGCTTTACTGTACGGAATAACAATTACAAACACAAATATTATCGATCGATCTGGGACGATTTTATTCTAGGCTCTGCTCGAAAGAAAAAATATCACCTCAATTTTATCCCGAATTGTTCAAATTAAAAGCGGAATCTCGCGCGTCGCGATTCAATAGAAACAAACTGCACAAACGAGTGTAAACACGATGCGTCGAAACATGTTTTTATTTTACGTTGGATCGCACAAAATTGTTATGTTATATCAGTGCTCTAGACTGTGCTGTATCGGTATTCAATTGATTATTCTTATATCAATGTTAGTTTGATATTTAAATCACTAGAATCGCAAATGTAACTTTATTGTATATTATGTTATAATTGTTTGTTATATATTATTTTTATTATCTATTGTAATATTTATTATTATAATAAGATAAATTTAAGCGACCCAACTGGCCAAAATTCTTCTATTTTATTAAATCTCACAACGTTTCGGCCAACATCTGGCCCTTTTCAAGTGAGGGAATATAACAATAATTATTGCCAGCACTCAACGCATATACATCCCATGTCGCCTAATATAGCGATAATTTATTATTATATTTGTTTTGGGCAAAGGACTGACTTTTATTTATTCGGTTGTTTCCAGAATGTTGACCACAAGATGAAATTCCGCTCCAAGAAGGGCCAGCTGCCGTTCGTCGAGCTGAACGGCGAGGAGATCGCGGACAGCGAGATCATCCTGCGGGAGCTGAGCCAGAAGTTCGGCAAGGACCTGGACGCCGGTCTCACGTCCGAGCAGCGAAGCATCTCCCACGCCATGATATCGATGATCGAGAACCACCTCGTCTGGGTTGTCGCGTTCTGGCGCACGAAGAACATGGATCAGGTGCTGAAGGGCTACAAAGTCAATCTACAGCTCGCCCTGGGATCACGTATCCCGAACGCTATTCTGAACTTCTTCTTCAAGTTCACGTACGGACGCAAGGTAAGTTTCGCTTGTCGTTTGCCGTGTGATCTCGGTGTAATCTAGCATACAACTTGGACGTTAGAAATCACTGAATGACGGATTCACGTTTCACCAATTTCTGATCATTCAGTTCTAATAATTTATTCGCATCCACATATACGTATATTTTCGTACAACGTATTTGCATATTTCCATAATTATATTCCACATTATTATTTCCATCGTTTATGCAAACTAAGGTCATGCTGTATGCAAAAATAATTTTCCCTCGACCTTCTCTCATTGATTTCCGTCGAGACCGCACGATTTCGTAATGTTCGCGTTTGTCGATTATTAGCTGTGCATGCATCACCACTCACATTATGCTAGTTTGCATTCGTGTAAATATACTGACCTGTAGTTTTGTAATTGCACAATTTTTGCCAGTATTAAAAGATATGCCTCGCACAGTCAGTCTAATCAGCAATCACTTTAAAGCTGTCTTAGTTGAGTCCTGGTCGAGGTGGTTTTCATCTAGATATTAATAATATGGAATATAAGGAAAACTGTGAAATGCAAGTTTAAAATGAGATATAAACCTTGTTGGATATTCGCTAAAACAAGTGCGATTTCCAAAATATTATTTTCGTCTGAACTGGTACTTCGACCAAGTTTCGCTACTTACACGTTATCACAATGTTTACTTCGTGCTATCTCCAGAATCATTCATAGTATTCGCTTAGAGTGCACAAATTGCCACTTGCGGCCATAAATGTGCTATGAATGTGCTAACTAGAGGTAGTATCGCGACGAGGAAGCGCAATCGTAGAACAAAATATCGTGACCATTTGTAGTGAGATGGTAGTTGGATTGGTTGCAGGGCGCGAGGAAAGTGAAGGCTCAGGGAATGGGTGTGCACAGTCCGGAGGAAGTGTCCCAATTCGGCTGTCGCGATCTCAAGGTGCTCTCGGACACGCTCGCCGACAAGCCCTTCTTCTTCGGGGACGAGCCGACTACCGTAAGTGTCGTTAAATCCGTTAACGTGTTGCCTGTAACGGTCAAGAGTTCTCACGTCTCATGTCACGGTGGTACGTTCCAGCGTGGTATTTGTTCCGCTGTGTAAATAATAGTTTCAGTTACTTGTAATCTGATGCCGAAGATAATATCAGTGAAAACCAGTGCCGCCCGCGGCAAAACGGTGCTCTCGTCGCGAAAAAGCTTTTGTTTTCAATTATCTCACAAATATTGGACTGAGTAAATAGCAATTACTGGCTCGAACTTTGGTGGTTTTCGATTTCCTAGTTGATTAAAAATTAATTGGTCTTAATTAATTGAACTTCAGGAGAACAAATAGATAAAAATATCATTTATTGAAATCGAACCTTTTGAGCAACAAATTGAATATTAACAAAAGAATGATATAATTTCTCGAGCAATTAATCTTATATCTTTGTAAATTAAACGATCCTTATCAAATATGATTTTTATTATTTTTTATGATTGTGTAAGCTGTTCTTCGTGGGCGTATATTTTCTTGCAATCCTTTACAATTTGTAGGAGATATTAAATACTTTCTTCGAATGAGATGCGTGCAAAAAGTTTTTCCTAAATAAATTTTTAATAAAAGTGCTCTGTAAAATCACACAGTTTTAATTACGTTAGTTATGCAATTATGTTTGTTTCAACGCAAAATATTGATAGAAGATACAGATTATGAGCTAAAATTTCGGCAATTTGTATAATTGGACCCTCGGTGGCGATCTGTTTGGGTTTGTGCAGATGGACGTGGTAGCATTCGCGCATCTCGCTCAAATCCTGTACATCGACAAAGACACGCCGTACAACCTGCGAGACTACATGGTCGAGAACTGTCCCAACTTGGTCGGGCATTGCTCGCGCGTTAAAGAACGATGTTTCCCGGATTGGGACGAGATCTGCTCCAGCCTGGACATGAATACGCATCTGCCGAAGCCCGAGAAGCAGGAGGAGAAGGAGGGCAAGGAGGAGGCGAAGGAGTCCAAAGAGTCCAAGGAGGAGAAAGAGGGCGACAAGGAGAAGGCGGACAAGGAGGAGAAGGAAGTCGAGAAAGACAAGGAAGTTGACGAGAACAAAGAAAAAGATAAGGACGGCAAATAAGCGGTCTCTCGTTGTAAAGGGAAGTAATAAGTCGTTTCAAGGATTTAAAGGCGAAGAGTCGCGAAGGTGTATTGGCAAATGAATAAAGATAGAGATAAAGAGAGAGAGGGATAGTTGACGGTAAAAGTGTGTGTGTATATGTGTGTGTGTGCGTGAGCGTGGTTGCGTGAATGCGAACGACGACGGAGACGAGGACGATGTAGAAAGCACGTACAGAATGATGACGAGGGAAGGGAGTTGCCGGAAGTGAGAGATTGTGTGTTGGAGAGAAAGGGAGAAAGAAAGAGGGAGAGAAAGAACGAAAGGGAGAGAGAGAGAGAGAGAGAGAGAGAAAGGCAGAGAGTGTGTACGTATGTACGTGTGCGTAAGAGAGAAAGCAAAAAAGAAAGAGATGAGGTTTGGGACTAGAGCTCTCTACTTATACGTATAGATATTAATAGACTCATGTATAATGTTAATACTTCGTTTATATACGTTCAATGCGCATCACGCGTTACTTCACATTGACACACTCGAAACACACACGACCGGAACGACTATTCTCTAACCCACACGCCCTTTCTCTGCTCTGCTAAGGACAAACGAAAAAAAAAAAAAACAACAAAAAACGGGGCTATCTCATAAGTCATTAGAAACGTAGGATTGCAATATACGAACTGCAATAGTCTGACGCAGCTGGGGTCTTTGTCGACAGTGGCCAAATGCAATATAGCGTTAACGCTATAAGATAGAAGTAGTTACGGGAGGAGAGGAAGAGAAGAAGAAGCGAGGGTAGAGTCGCGCGAACCGGGCATACCGATCCCCGCCTTCTAAGGCGCTGCTCCTACTTCGCTTCTACTCAATGATCCTTGCTGTGCATAAGTTACCTTGCGTCCTGCGCGCAACGTAACGCAATCTTCTTTTTAATTTAGTTCATTGTTAATTTCCTTTTTAACACGTTCACACGTGTATCGCGCGTTTTACTTTCGCTCTCATATCGTGTTAAATGACATTTCTAAAAAGATTTTGTATGACGAGAGATTTTTTACGACGTATATATCATTGAGAGATTGTCTATCGAAACAAACCATCTGAGGAAGCACCGTTGCGTCCCGTAGCCGGTTCATCGACGCGATCCGAGATTTTCATTACGATAACGCTAATGATAACGCTAATGTTAACGTAACAATAATATTAATAAGAGAATGTGACAACAATAATAATGTTAATATTAACCGTATAATAATGATAGGAGGAAGGTAATCCGATGTCCATGCGAAAACGAAATGTTGGGTCATCGATTGACTGAATTACTTCTCTCTCTCTCTCTCGCGTTCTTTCAACAATCGAATCGAGAGTCGAGTCACGCCAATTGACCAGCTAGCAACGGACGTCCTCAGACAGCCTAATGTAGAATGCAAATGGAGTTGAGCAGGCCGTACGGAAAAGTGGTTCGATCCGCTCTTCCGCCTGACCGTAAATCCCGTTTGCATTTCAGCATCATCTCGAAGCGCGTGCAATCAAATTTTTTTACTTTTAATGATGACGCTCATTCCTATATTTCGTGCGGACTATACGATACTTTTGCAGCCTTTTACGATCACTTTTTTTTAGAAAAAATGGGTAAGAAACCGCGATAAGCGATGGACGGTACATATTATTATTATCTATTATTTGTATATTATATTATAGTATATGTAGACGCGCGCGAATGCAGTCGGACTTAGATACGCGAGAAAAATGCCATTCGTGTATAGCAGAGTCGTAATATTTCGTCCCCTTATCCACCCATTCCTTGCTCCCTCCAAGCTCTTGTTTTTTTACCCTCCCTTCTTACCCCGTCTTTCTTTCTTTCTTTTTAGCGAAGAGGCACAGGTAATGTTTTGATCTCTTTTCCCTTGGTACTCAAAACGCTGTGCTGCCCACGTAATTTTATTGATATACGATTTTTCGGACGTGTTAAGGAAAAAAAAAAAATTACCTTGCGTAATACAAAGTGTCTTTCACGCATCGAAAATCGACAATTTGATGTATAACGGGAATTGAAGTTTTTTCTACGAACTGCGTAGCGGCTGCGTAGTTTTTCTACGGCAGCTGGACATATTCCACGAGAAGACACGAGATATATTACATTTAAGTAGCTTACTATATTATTGATAACGATTATATATATATACATACAATCTATATATATATGATCACGTAAAGGAAAAATGATGAAAAAAAAAAAAGATTAGTGGATGATGCTGTTTATACTTAGGACGGCGCATATGTTTTCACCTGTGGTTACATATTATTATGGATTATTACGTGCGAGTAAATAATATAAATTAGAGAATGGAAGAAACATTTGGACAAGAGAGACCATAACGTTGCAAGCACAGTAGGTAGGCCCACTCAATACAGTAAGATTATTATAAGAGGAATATTAATAATTATTATAATATGACTGCTCGTTTTATGCTCGGCGCTATACATTTCATTGTCATTATTATATCACCATTTATTAACGATATACATACGAACAAATAAAATGTGTTTATAAATATGAAGCTGAACTTTACGTAATCTGTCGACGTTTATTGCGATCTGATGTCCAATTCTCTTCAGACCGCATTTAAGAAACACTACAATATGCATTTAGCTGCAAATCGTAATAATATAATTGAGAGGAAAGGGCGGGAGTCAATCAATAATCCCAAATCAGGATCAATAATTATTTATTACCTGAACTTTGAAGACATACGTAACAGTGAAGTATCGAGAAGTAACATTTTGATCGTTTATCCACGAAAAATTCGTTTCATGCGCGTCGTAATTTCCATTATTACTACGTTAGATGCTTTATAGACTTCCGTTCGAAATTCACTTTTATTTCGTATTCTGGGAACGTTCTACTCGGCACGGAGATATGTTTGATATTGCTATGACTCAATAACTCGATCGAATGTCTCGGGGACAGAAGTAATCTGGACACGTAGACGTACCGCGTTCGTATTGCATCTAAAATTTCTTCATAAGCACCCTATATATGACGTACTAACGGAATGGATAGCGATCGTGATAGCGAGGTGAAATGTAAACGTGACTGTTTTATTACGTTCGCCTGACGTCTCTGGCGATAAATATTGCTTGTTCGCTGTTCGCTGCTGAGTTACTCGAGACTTGAGATACTGTACACACACTTCCGTTTCTCTTCTGATCTCTGTGCGCGTTTCTGCCAATTATTTTACCTTTAACGGACCGACAGTATCAACCGCCAACCACTATAACAGATCATCAATTTTATAAATTACCGTTAGTTCCCTAAAAATAATCTATGTCTTATTCATATTACATTAAAATCTCGCTTTAAATTTCGTTTCTGCGATATTTAAGACACATACTTTTTTTGTTAGTTAGTTAACAGCGAGCGCGGTAAACGGCTGCCTAATTTATTTCCGCAAGAACTACTCTTGGAATAATATTATTCATTTATGCAATTTAAAGTAGCGGTTGACTAATTGAATATAGTGACGCTTTTTAAGAGTTCTTCTTAAGCCTGAACATTATTTAGGACATACAAATTATATATCGTCTCCAATCTTTCTTCTTGTATCTAAAATAAGAGTTCAAATACGTACATAAATAAAGCCGCTAATCAAATCGTTACCGTCAACTCGCCGTACAGGAACGATGCTCGAATTGGTCGATAAGCTACTTTTGGTACCCATATAACGTCGCTACAAAAATAATTTTCTTTGTTCATCTCATCATTCGATTCTGTACGAAGAGTCGCCGGTACCGTTTACGCCTAACGCCGGAAAGAGCTTTTAGTTACAAAAATAATAACACTTTGTCTTATAAGCCTTTCCATCTTAGAGAGGGATCTTCTCGGTTCCCATACACTGAACTTTATGTGCTCGACCAAGTATAATTTCGTATGAACTCCTCGAGATGCCGATATCGTGCTCGATAGAACATCGGATTGGGAATTACGATTCGGCTGTCGAGTTTATATTTTTGTCAGCGGATAGACGGGGTTCTCGGTGCCGTAGAGAGAGATAAGGTAGCACTTAGAGGGCTGTACTGGTCGTAGCTGTTGCCGTTGACTGCACGCCGGACTCGGAATTCGGTCGTCCGGCGTGTGGCTACAGCTACGTGGACGCGGCGAGGCTGATGGACGTTGACTCGGTGACGGCCGCTCTCGGCTTCACGTCCAGGGAGTCGTACAATGGGAATTCGCAGCACAGGATGAACTTGAGGAAATGCGGCACCTCGACGTAGATAGCCGGTGGTATCGGTATCAACGGCGACGTGGACTGCTTGTAGTAGCGATACTCCGCGTTACTGGAAACGTTTGCAGAACGTTGAAGTATGAATGATCAAAATTCGCATGAATATACAATAGAGCATAAATCAGCATTCATTAATATTTTTTTGTCACAAGCTATAAAACAAAAATTAAAATAACTTCTTAATTTATCTTTAAATTATTACACCTTTCCGATTAAGTTCTCTGATTGAGACTCCAATTTCTCTTAATAAATTAATACATACATACGAAACATTTATTTTCTTTTTAATTCTGCTGATAGAATATTGTTTTTTTTAAGCTCGCGAAAATTTTCAACGCACTTCTGCGACACTCACTCTCGGTATCTCTCGTCCGACGCCTGTTCCAGTAACGGCATCCCCGATAGAAATAGAATAATAAACGTCGTGAAGATCGGGGATGCGATAGCGACCCACTCCGCTCCTTCGATGACGTTTAAGGATATTATGAATATCCCCCACCAGACGACGATCTCGCCGAAGTAATTTGGATGCCGGGAGAGCCTCCAAAGTCCTAGAAACGTTAACTTATATAAAAAACAACCGTCCCCAGCAAAAAAGAAGAGAGAGATATAATGTTATCGAATTAATTGGAGCACAGCCAGGCAATAAGTAAGATGCGAAGAAATTTATCGGGTTTCTTTTGGCGAGCGTTTCCAGGTCCGTTTTTCGGTTGCAATGAAATAAATCCTTGGATAAAAAGCAACATGTAGAACTCTTAAATTATATCTACATATATATTTTTAATATACAGGGTGTCCCATTTTAACTTAGACAGCTGAATAACATGAAAAATTGCAATGTAATCAAAAAATGTTTTAGACAAAAGTTGTATGGTCTAAAGGGGGACATAAGATGGTGGCAATGATTTGACTTTGGATGGTCGTTTGAAGCTCACGTGAACGTCACCTTCAATTTCTTAAACGGAACCCCCTATATTGTAGTATATCGTTTGAAAGGGCATAAAATAACAAAAATTTTGGTGCAAACCAGAGGTCGATACGTTGACCCGTTCGGGAGTTATTTAGGGTCAAAAATTGACTTTTTCCAACTTTTACTTTAAATAACTCCCGAACGGATCAACGTATCGACCTCTGGTTTGCGCCAAAATTTTTCTTATTTTATGCCCTTTCAAACGGTATACTACAATATGGGGGTTTTACTTAAAATTTGTTAGTGTCCCAGGGGACTCCAACTCAAAAATTTGAAATGGAACCCCCCAATATTGTATATCATTTAAAAGGGTATAAAATAAGAAAAATTTTGGCGCAAACCATAGGTCGATACGTTGATCCGTTCGGGAGTTATTTAAAGTCAAAACTGAAAAAAGTCAATTTTTGACCCTAAATAACTCCCGAACGGGTCAACGTATCGACCTCTGGTTTGCACCAAAATTTTTGTTATTTTATGCCCTTTCAAACGATATACTACAATATAGGGGGTTCCGTTTAAGAAATTGAAGGTGACGTTCACGTGAGCTTCAAACGACCATCCAAAGTCAAATCATTGCCACCATCTTATGGTCCCCCTTTAGACCATACAACTTTTGTCTAAAACATTTTTTGATTACATTGCAATTTTTCATGTTATTCAGCTGTCTAAGTTAAAATGGGACACCCTGTATATGTGAAAAATTGACGAACGTCTTTCGTCAAAGCTTGTCTTATTAATGAAATCGCATAAACCATGCTCTCATTAAAATTTTATTTGCAGCATAAAGGATTCTAACCGAGTTCGGCAAAAGAATTTTCGGATGTATACGTGCATTATACCTAGTCGAAGAGTGATCTCACCGTCGTTACACCACTTTCCATTGTTCACCGGGTCCTGCTTGAAAGCGAACTTTTGCAGATCGGCGTAGGTCTCGGCCAGCAGGCCGATGAGGAAGAGGCCCGTGCCGGCGCTGTCGAGCGTCGTCATCGTCTTCGGCGCGGGCGGTATTTTATGGCGCGGTGAATTGATTATTATCACAGGCAGGCTGACGACGTACACCCACACGGCCTGTGAACCGTCAAACGTGCCCTTCGATATCAACACCCTACTCGTGGGGAGAAACGTGGGTGGCATGCTCGCGAAGCGAGCGAAACGAGCAGGCGGTCTCTCTACTTCACCTGGAATGTCCAGAACACGGCGAAGCGGATCACGTTGCTGCGTCGGTCGTCGAATCTCTTGTCGCGGCCGATCTTGATGATTCGGTACAGGAGGTATCCGGAGAGCCGCACGCCCCACAGGCACACGAACACGGTCACCATGACCTGCCGGCTGTCGTAGGTCTATATACAGAAGGGAGAGAAAGAGATATACGCGGTGTTATTTACCACCGATGCGGATTCGTGACGCCTGTAACGACTAGAATAAAACGAGCGTCGCATAAGAAAAAATTTATAGACAGGCACAGGTCATCCGTTAATAGGTATTAAATATATCTTGCCGTTTTATTTATAGCATCGGCTTTTCATTGAGGATAAAACTGTCGATGATAAAATCTGCGGTGGCAATACGTGCCGCGGCTAATGCGTCTCAAGACGTATTAGAACTTCGAGAGAGAGAGAATCGATCTAATTGTAAAATGATTTACGAATTCAAGTGCCGCATAATTATTACTAAAGATTATTTATAGTTGCGATAAAATTGTATTAAGCTTGTAAATCGAGTGATAATAATTAATAGCATTAATATTGATTAATAGTAAGTGATAAAGTGAGACAATATCTTCATTTAATTTGTGATGTCTCTTTCTTCGAGTCTGTTAAAACTTCGAAATCTATCTTGGTAGGTTCTTTTCTGATTGAATTTCAGCAATGCATCTTCGCAGACACTCAACGTGCCGAAACGAGAGTCAAGTTTCTCAAGAGATCTCGTTTATCACAATCCGCAGGTAACTTTTCGCGCGCGCTTTCTTCAGGTATCCATAAATATCCCCTGATCCCCGTATATTTTTATATCCAGATCTCGTAATGTTCATTTCTACCAATGTAGATTAACTTTAGTCTCGGTTTAACTTACTTTTTATCTTTTTCTAAATTTTAGAACTGGAAAAAGATAAGAAGTAAATTAAATGAAGATTAAAGTTAATCTACATTGGTAGAAATAGACATAAGTCGAACATCCCCCTACACGTGCGCGGGAGGTGGTGCCAGGTATCGTGTTGGAAGTACCTTGCCCACTTGACCGAGAAAGAAAGTGAGGAGGGCGAGGATGATGAAGTTGGTGCCGCCGGCGAAGTCCGTCAACTTGTCCAGCTGGAAAGTGGCCGCGATCGTGAAGAAGATCAGCTGCATACCGACGGTCACGATCGCGCTCACGGCGAGGTGATTCTCGTCCAAAATGTCGACCGCCATGCTCCTTGATGATCGCGTCAGTCGCCTCTCCGGACAAATTATCACGGATTCTGAAATGCAATTATCCGCGCTGATATACCAATATCAGCCCTTTTACTTTAATCTAAAACTATAATTACTTTAGTTCTTTTTTTTTTATATCCGAAGATCGTTTTCTCAAAAGCAGCAATTACCGTTTGACAAATAAGTTGAATAGAATTTTTACAGTTTACACACTTCGATTAATTATTAAATAAAAATTATTAATGAGAATATGTATATAACATTATTAACGATACCTTGATTATTAAAAGGAAATAAAATTTGCAAAATTTTTAATATTACAAGCATGCGTAACCGCAGGTAATTAAGCCTTTTCTCACGTCAGTTAAATTTTTAACTTGATTGTCTTAATTAATAAATTTTGTAACAAAAGAACGGGGAATCACCAACTTGAGCTCAACTAATCCGAGTTGTGTGGAAACTAGGGGAAGAAAAAGAAGCATCTAATATTTAATACAATTTACGGGTCGTGATCATAAATTATTCTGTGCTTTCTTGTGCTACCGTTGAAAAATCATTATTAGAGGAGAGAGAAGAAACCGCGGTCGATACCGGATCCTATTTTCTGGCAAATTAACAAAGGTTACACGCTCCAAATAAACAATTCGCTCGTATATACATATACGTCGACGTGTGGTATATTACGATTTCCGCAATGCGGAAAGCGCGACGTACGCGTCGGAGGATGTGCCCTTCGACATACGGGGCCATTCCCGCATGCAGGGAAATTCGCTAACAAATTTATGACATAAGGAACACCGTGCGCGTTCTTGGCAGCGGTATTTTGAATAATTTGAGAATGTTCCAGCGCGTAGAGCTTATGAATTTAGAATTACCTTCAAAGCCCCCCGCTCTCTGTCTCTCCATCTCTCTCTCTCTCTCCCTCTTTCTCTCTGCGAAATAATCTAGCTTGCATCTCTGCATGATTATATTTATTATCGAGCGAGGTGTTGAACAAAGCAATGTTGAACGCCCTCGTCTTTAAATATAACGCTGTCACTGTCGCGGAATGATAACACGTTACCATATCGGTGTCACGGGTTCTCCCGATTTTTCTGAAGCAGCGGAACACCGAGGGGGAGAGGAAGAGGGAGAGAGAGAGAGAGAGGAGACGCAGGAAATTACCTCTCCCGTGGAGAACCGCATCTCTCGCGGTGGTTTTCCAGCGGTGACCGCGCGCGCGTCCCGTCCCGCCCCGACGACGCCGCGCCGCGCCGCTTCGTAGTTCGCTCTCGGCAGAGGCGAGGCGAGGAAGTCGCAATGTCGCCGCGGTCTAAAACGAGAGGCGCGCACTCCCGCACGACGGGTATCACGTGTGTGAGTCCGCGGCGGGTCGGCGCGATGCTCGCGAGCCCTCCTCGACGGCGCGGCGCGGCACCCTCTCTCGTGCCACCCGCCCCCTCCTGCGCCTCACGCACCCGCGCTATGCGCGTACTCCTCCCGGTCCGCCGCGGCCGCCACCGCGCACGCCTCCGGAGCACCTCTCCGCATATACGAGGTGCCGCAGCGGCGAACGTTCCCGCGGGAACGTCCCCCGTTCATTTTCAGGGACACCCGCGTCAGATGGACCCGCGACCTCGGCGTGCCACCATTCCCACGCGTAGGTCGGTTTCGGAAAGGGGAGGGGGGGGGGGGATTATCGTGGGATTATTTTAATTGATTGTTTGAATGAATTAAAATAGCACGTGTTCGGATTACCCTTATATTTACTAGTTATTAGTATTTTTTTCACATTTAAAAAATTTTTTTCTTTAAAATCTTATAATTTTTGTTTTTTAATTATTACTATAAATATAAATTAGAGCGTCAAAAAAACGTCTCTTGTTCTTTCGCGAATTCTAGCCACCCCTTTAAGATTTCTTCACCTTCGCCTTTCACGATGTGTCTTTTTTAATCCTCAGCCTATTCTTTCCAAATTCGCACTGTTCCCTTTCTTTCGTCCTTCATAGGCTCCACAATTATTCCATGTATTAATCGCAGCATCCATTTTCTTTTCACTCATCTTTATCTCTCTAATCAGCGTTTGTTTGTTTTGTGCATGCATTTTCAGGACGTATTTATTGCGATTATCTTATAACGCTTATCTCGTGCTCCGTCAATTCGGAAGTGTCGCAATGTAATTCGGTTCATCGAGCCAGGAATCAATATTGGATGCGCCGGCGCCTCGTTGAAAACGCTCGAGGACGAAAATGTGATGCAGAAATTCTCGTAACCGCGAACGCAAGAACACCAGTGGTGCACGCTTGCGGAAATATAAAGCTTCGAACAAAATAAACCCCGTGTTTCCGTGAAATAAAAATATTCCATTGAGAAAACCTGCATTTAATTATTGCAACAGCATTTAAAACGTACGTTTCAATAAGATTATTATGAATTATTAACAAAGTAGCTCTTTTTATATTTCCATTCAGCAGCATCCACATGCACGATGTGCTCATTAATAATATCAGCATATAAATTATTATAAGTTTACGAAGAGCATAAAATTATTTCATAATGTGGATGTATGAAACAATTTAGAAAATACATTTTTTATTTTTAAATATCGACTTTATTCGACAATTGTGAAAATACAATGCAAATTGATAAAATGCTGTGATAGAAAGATGTTTTTTTTTTTTGTTTAAGCTAGTATCTGCATAATCTTAACTTGATCAATTAGATAACAAAAAATCTCATTACCATAAATAAATCTAAAATATTAAATTTTGATTTATAAATGTATTCAATGTGAAAAATTTATGTGAGAAATAAATTCATAAATCATTTCTGTAGCAAATGTATATGCGTGAGACATTATTCTCATTGAATAGATGCAGTTTTCGAACTGCGTGTAAAAGTATAAACATATGTATGTACGTACATGATTTGTAATAAGAAAAGAAATATACATAAAAAGCAGCATGCGCTAAAGACAAAACCTCTTATATTTTAAAAGTATTCAGTAAAATAAACTTTGTCATCCGGTTAATGTTTCTTGTAAAAAATTGAAACACTTTAGTACTGAATCAATGCAGTCAACTATATACAACAGTATTCATTCTTCAAAAATTTAAGAGATTAATCTAACTCCAATTAATCTAAATTTAATTCTAATTTAAAACTTAATTTTCTAACATTTCTTAAGAAGAATTAAGAATTTCTTAAAAAGAAAATATACATGAAGTTCTTCATCTGAAATAACGAATGGAATATTTTCCGTAGGAAAAGACAAATCTAAATATGTAAATAAATTGACTTACGGAATGACACGTGGCTCTGCCTGAAAATTATTTACTCGTAGTCTTAAATCTTAGGTTCGATTCCGACCCTCATCCCGTATGTCTCGCTTTTAGAAAAAGTTGATTGCAAAGAGTCAAAGATTACGTGTAAGGAGTATGCAGTTAATGATAACCCGCTTCGAGAACTCATGCTTCATTTACACTTACAAATAAATTGACTTACGCAATAACAACAGATTAGGGTAAAAATAAATTACATTTATTTCAATATTACAATATCGTAATACCCTTAATATTACAAATGCAAACTAAAGTTCTCACACTTTTCTCACAATACATAAATTGATAAACTTGCTTGAAAAACGGACTTTCCCATTAATCCCATATGCCTCAATATAAATATATGTCGATTAATTATGTTATATGTAACGATGTCCGCAGCGTCGTAACGTGTTTTGTGAGCGTTTCTTCAATGATATATTATTAATAACGTATGTATTAAAAACCACGTATTAGCCTGTTCGAGGTGCCAATTCATGATTGCACAATGAGTCAATTTGTTCTTCCATCATCCATTGCTTCTTATCCTTTCCAGGCCAATCTTAACATATTGCACTTAAATCTAGTTTCTAGTGTACTTGCCCCAGATATGAAGCATAAATACGGATGCAATAAACAAGAGGGACATGACTAACACTGGCACTGGTCCCCTGCAACAAAGCGATTTCAATATCAATTAGAACGCTGTCAAAACGTATCACGTGAGAGAAGATTAATTTTGTAATAGAAATAGAGAAATAAATTATCAATGTTATATCAATCAACGTAGGCATTTAAAATTTTGCCCCTCTCTACGTTGCTTATATTTTAATATATAGATATAACCAATTTATAATATAAGTATTCGTTATCTCTCGTAATAAATGTGGAAGCACATCGTAATAAACTTATACTGGATCTTTCCATGCTACGTGGCACTTGACACATGTATGGAACACATATTCTCCGGTCGAAACCTGGAATCTTTCTTCAGCCAAACTCTACTTACACTTTAATGCCAGGAGAGTCGTCGGTGTAAAACCTCCACATGCCACCGGAGCTCGTGCCGGTGTTCCTGTTCCTGGCGGACGTGGTCACCGTAGTTTTCCTCTGTCTGACTGTGCCGCTACCACCTGTTCTTGGCGCTATGGCCTTGCTGGGCGACCGTCCAACGGACCCCACGGAAGTAGCACTCGGCGCGGCGGGCTTTTCCCGAGAAAAAGAAACGTGTTAGTTAGTTTTTTCTTTCGATATTATTAGTCTTTCGACTAGCCTCCCTTTAGATATACCGGATTCTCTCGTTGAAAATCATTATACTCACCATTGTGCGACTATTCTTGTCAACAATCTGGAAGAACGCAGAGAGATTCGTTCAAGGAACGCCACGGATTCAGCTTGTCGTTGAAATATATCAGATCTCGACGGCGCTTGCGTTCTGGAAATCTGTAAAATACAGATCGTTACGGGTCGAAATGCGTGAACGGGACTCCCGGAAGACAACTCGTACGCAGACTTTTCGTTCTTATAATCACCTCTCTGTGCGAGAACCGGCAGTGACAACAAAACGTACGTCAACGTACTCTCGTGGAGCGATTCGAACGCTTGTATGACGCTGAGCAGCAGGCGACGTGTCGAATATGTATCCTACACGTGGTACGCGGCGAACACGTCACCGTCGCGGCTGCGTCCTGACTCCTGTTTCCATTGCGCATTAACGGCTTTAACCTTAACCGTACCGCGATTGGTCGTTTTCGTCCACGTTGGACAAAACACTGCGATTACGCCGCGTTGAAACGTCCGAGTACCTTATTAATTCATATTCTATTATTATAAAAAAAAAATACGTATAATGGGAGAAATATATATGTAGGTACGTACGAGAACACAGTATTCTCCAATTCGTAACTTTTCCACCTACCGAAATTTAACGACAGTTGTCGGTGGATCGGTACAGAGTGCGGTCCCCACGTATCTCTCGCAGTCTTCGAAAATTCGACAAAGTTATTAGGAAAGCATGATGTGGCAGGAGGGAATCAGGTGGCATCGGAAAACGTCGGCAAACCATTTCGGGGGAAACCAGATTACTGACAAATATCGAAATAACATCCTAAAAGAATTATCAGAAAGAAACGTTGAATTATATAATACGCGAGAAATCCTACAAATATATTTCCATGTGTGCTATGAGAAAAAGAAAACAACTTTTCGAACATTTCTGTAACGCTACGTAGGAAAAGGTTTGTTCTTATCAAATATTTATTTTTATTATGTATTTCAAAGGAAATATATAATTAAACTAATTAACATATATCTAATTAAAAAAATAGCGAGAATTTAATTACGCGCACCTCGGAGACGCTTTGAGAGATCGTAAAAGTTGTCGGAAGAACATATGGCGATGATAAAGTAGGAGAGAATGGCTCTTGCGTCGCTCGAAATTCACGAAAATTCCATACGAGTTTATTAGAAAAGCATAATAAGCGAGGAAGTTGCAGGAAATACCAGGCGCGGCGAAAGTGGCGCCATCCCGCGGCACGGCTAAGAAGCCTCTGCTCAAGTGTCTTGAGTCAGCGCCGCTAGATGGATTTTTAGTCGACATACCAGTCAACCACCTCCGATTCATGTACTCCTGTTAACTCCGACGATTTTTAGGTCCCGGAATCCCGAAACGACGTTTCCCGACTGTTCACGACCTGTAAACCGACGTTTACCGAATGTAAAAGCCACCTGCTGGCTGCTTCCTCCTGTCACATCATGCTTTCCTAATAACTTTGTCGAATTTTCGAAGATTGCGAAACATGTAGGGACCGTATTCTGTACCGATCTACCGACAACTGTCGTTAAGTTTCGTTGCGCAGCTTTTATACGATATAAAAAAACCTGCGCAACGATAATATTGTCGATATGTGGAAAAGGCACGAATTGGAGAAAACCGTGATCTCGTACGTATATATATTTCTTCCATTATACGTTTATTTTTTATAATAGAATATTAATTAATAAGGAATTACACAAGAATTGTCACGTCTTATGAGAGATTGTGTGTTAGGTTAGAATATAAGCAAAACATGTTCTATGTAACTTTAAATAGGTATTAAAATGTTAGAGAAATTGTTTTGTTGTAATTTATAAATTAAAAACTTTTTGAAAAGTTTCTTTCATATTACAGTTACAGATTTATTTATTTTGATATTAAATAATATGCTAATGTTATACTTGGCTACGTATGTGATAAACATTTCATTGAAGTAGCATTATTTATATGCATAATTCTTCCAGGTGGGGGTTCTTCTTAATTTGAAACGATTACTCTCTGTGAATGTGTAAAAGCAATAATTCGTAAGGAAGATGCAGTCCGATGACGAGTTGTTGGAAGATGAGGAAGAAATGCTGGTATATGTGGAGTTTGAGGGGCTCACTGGTAGCGATACGTTCAGTAATCAAGATCTTCAGTTAGATATTATTGGAATAGATACTGAGCATCCTATAATGGAAATTAACGGACGGGTATGTAGTATTCTGTTGCCTGTGAAGTTTAACAGGTGAAACACAAAGTACAGATTATATTTAAACTTCATATATTTATTTCCTTTTCAATTATTTTGCACATAACAGTTTTATGAAGGCACTTATGAAGACGCTATGGGCACTTACATGTTCTTCGAAAAAGATGACAATCCGAAGGTGGACGATGAGGTATTCGATAAAGTACCGTCTCTAAAATATTTTGCTAAAACGAGAAAGTTGCTCAAGATGCAGAGAGTGTTTACAAAACCGAGAGTCGAGATTCTTGGTGATTCTGAACACGACAGTTGTATTCCAAATACCGAAACGTTATTGCAAGCTGGAGTGCCTCCAAAATATCAAGAGGAAGGTAAGAAATTTTTTACAAAGTTTTTACATTTGTTGTGTGCTTTATTTAATATAAATTTAATTTTTCCAGCCATACAGTTTTGGAGTAAAGTACGTAATGATAAACTGGAAGAACTAAGTATGTTTTTGGAGAAACAGAAAATTAGGGAAGAGAAAAAATCCAAAGGTATCGCGTCAGATTCAGAGCCTGATGAGGATAACCTACTTGAAGCCAAAACCAAAGAAAAATCAGAAGTGGCATGATTGGACTTCAAAAATTAATCCTTTGCAGTTGCAAGAAAAATAAAGTAAATTTTAAGTACATTTTTAAACTGTTTTAAAATTCTAGCTACATATTTTAATATTTAGAGGTTAATGTTCTTATCACAAACATTGTACATTTAAAACATGCTGGCGCAATAATATTAGTGCTTACTACCATATAAAAAAAGCAATAATATATAACTATAATTGAAATATTAACATAAATTAATATAATTTGGTACAAATAACAAATATATTTAATTTTTTCGCTACACCATTAATTCTATCTCATAAGAATGTGATTTATAATAAAAAAAGAATGTGGTTAATTTCTTGATTCCGATATCTCTTTCTGAGTTTAATTTTAAATATACGATATCTCATATTAATATATATAATGAAGAAATATATGTCATATATAAAGAATAATATTCTTTAACACTTTTATTTTAAATGTGGAAAATATAACATGACAATACAGCTAACAAAATGAACATGTCGCGTATTATTATTTTCGTACATGCATAATCATACGCGTTTTGTATATGAAATGACATGTAATTTTAAAATACTGAATTGAACCCAAAAGTACAGATCATTTCTATTAAAATACTCTAGCAAAGAAATAGAAAACCTTATTCATACTTATTTTATATATATTTATGTACATACACACATATTTCATGTGTATAAATCTGTTATCAAAATTCAGGTGAATTGTAGAACCTGTTCAATCAATTCAAACGACATTTCATGTGTGCATGAAGTAATATCTAGATATGTATATAATATATATCTATTCTATAATAAGATAACACTTTGTCAAATCGTACATCGCAGAAAGCTTCGAATTCATTATTTCACTTCAGAGACCTGAGTTTTGTTTGATTCTAGAATCAAAAATTGTACATCGTGTGTGTCTTCACCAGTCGAGGTCACCGGGCAGCTCATCCGGGTACTCTCCCGTTAGACAGGCAGTGCAGTGGCCGATGTAATTACTCTCGCGATTGTCCATGCGGTGCCTGACCGCTTCAACGAGTCCTTCGACCGAAAGGTACGTTAAACTGTCCGCTCCAACTTGTTTGGCCAGTTTTACATTGTCAAGCTTATTCGCGATAAGTTCTTCTCTCGTTGGAATGTTGATGCCCATGTAACACGGATACTTCAACGGTGGCGATGCTATTTTAACGTGAACCTGCAAACGCGGAATGACGAATGATTGTAATAAATGTAAACAGAATTAGATTGTAATAAATGTAAACGGCATGAAAAGAACTTGCCTCCTTAGCGCCGGCGTCACGCAGCAACTTGATAATCGGGCCGATTGTATTTCCCCTGACGATGGAATCGTCAATGAGAATAATTTTCTTTCCCTTTACATTCTCCGATAAAGCTCCGAATTTCTTAGCTACTCCGAGCTGCCTCAGTCGCGTACTAGGCTGAATAAACGTCCTACCTACGTATCTGTTTTTGCACAGCACTTCGGCGAAAGGTATCTTAGACTGTAACATTAAAGAGAAAAAAGTTTAATTAGACCAACTGCGCTCACATATATAAACTCGTTTTTATGTTTGTATCATAAGTTATGCTACTGATTTTATTTGTATTTACTTCTCTGGCATATCCGTGTGCCGCTGCGGTTCCAGATTCCGGCACAGAACTGACTATGTCTGCTTCAACCGGGGATTCCATCGCTAGCACCCGTCCGCATTGCATACGTACGGAATATACCATTTGTCCTATAAACAGTATAAACGAACGATTAAACATTCTTCTTATTGTCTAATACGTTATATTCTATTATTCTTATTTATGTACCCTCAAAAATGCTGTCGCTTCTGGCGAAATAGACATACTCGAAAATGCAAAAAGCCTGCGCTCTCTTATTTGGCCTTTCCACTATCTCGATAGTTTTAATGCCCTCTCTAGTTAGCTCCACAATTTCGCCGGGAAATACTTCGCGAACATATCTCGCGCCGATGCTCAAGAATCCGCAAGATTCCGATGAAATTACCCAGCCTTCTGCCTCATCGTCATCCTCGTCAGACTCGTTACTTGCTGCGATTTATTTCATTTTGTATTAGTATTAAAAAATCATTGTTGAAATAGTAATTCTATTAAATTATTAATATTTCAATATGCACCTAAATTACCGATCGGCACGATCTTTCCTAAACAAAGAGGTCGATTTCCGTAAGGGTCTCGCACGCCATAAATTTTGTCTCTTTGCATGATCACCAACGAGTACGATAGGGGTGCCAATTGCATAAGGTGTTTGATACGCGCAGGCCAATCCGGTCCATTGACCTCACCTTCCGGCGGATTCAAGCAGAGCGCTTGTGTTATGAGCTCCGAGTCCGAGTGCGTCGACAAACCAACGCCTCGACCTAATACCTGAACATACATTCAGTTTTCCTAATGAGTTTTGACACTTTGATAAAATAACTAAGGAAATAGGTCACAAAAAGATATGTAAATTTTCCCTCCGCATTACCATTTTTCGAAGAGACTCCGTATTGACTAATTCTCCATTGTGAGCAACTGCCAATGCCCCGTGCGCAGTGTGTACCACGAATGGCTGACAGTTGACTTCTTCGCTGGCCGCACTTGTGCTGTATCTGGTATGACCAATTCCAAGGTTTCCTTTGAGCTTTCGCATGTTCTCATCGTTGAAAATATTATTGATCATTCCCATACCCTTATGAACATGGAATGACTTCGAGCAGACGCCCTCGCTTGTAACGATTCCTGCGCTTTCTTGCCCTCTATGTTGCAACGCCACTAAACCTGATTGAGAAAAAATAAAGAAACGCTTTATATATTTCAGTGTTAGTAATATTTCATATTACTAACACTCTTACCATAGATTTCGTTTCTATTTCGTTTGTACTTCTTATTGCATATATATTTATATATATTTTTATTTCAGCTAATTTCTATCACATAAAACGAGTGTACCTACCTAAACAAACAACTTGGGCAACGTCGATTTGCGATGGCCAGTCCCCAGCGGCGATGCATCCAAAAACACCGCATTCGTGTGTAAGACCAGTAGGTCTTTGTCCCCTGGTTTCACCTTTGCTTCGTGGCCTCGTACATTTTGACTCCTCCGTGGAAAGACGAGACATTGCTTCAGTACAATGTTCACTATCTTTATCGTGAGACGTTTCCATTGTGATCTGCAATAAATAAAATATATTAATTTTTTTCCTCTTTATACGTCAATATATGTAACAATGATTGAATATGAATTTCATAAAATAAATATATCACTTTGAGAAATCAGGAGGTATAATATACATGAATATGAAACATTAATATACAATATTAGTATGCAGTAATTAAGACAGATAACTAGATTGAAAGGTCACAAAAGGAGACGACACGTTGATCATAAATACGCTCTCTTATTATTAACATTTAATTTAATATAGCTATTATCATAATACTTCTCAGATTGGAAACTTTTTGATAATTGACATTTAAATTTATTTCTCTGGATTTAAAAATACTTCCATTGATAAACTCAATAGGTATATCACATTTGATACCTGTTTTACAACGCGATATAGATTAGATATAAATTATATATTGTATATTTTATTAAAATGTCTAATAGATCCTTTCGCAATTCCTCTCCGTGCATTATCTGCGTTGCTCTTATAAACTATTGACCCCCAACGAACTGATAGAATCGACATATCTTACGTTTGTTCAATGCATACAACTATGTTTTCTCATCACGTTTACGCAACCTGTATTTCACAACTGATTTCATCATCTTAGATAGTATTGACATCATAAATGTCAAAATATAGAACAGTTATAATTGTGTTTACAGCAAATCGATCCTTTCACGTCACGCGAGAAATCGCATACTATTTTTCCGCAACAAGTTAATTTTCCACTGTGTCAGTTATAAACTACATGTAAATACGAATGTAATGTCGTCTTTTTTTCATTAACTTTACGCTCTGAGTTTGATTCAGTTACGAATGGAACGATAGGGAAGAGACAGCAGAAATTATTTTCTCATAAATGGTACTTTTGATGAAGCATGTCATAAATGGTCGATACTTTCATTCAGTTATTAATAAAAAATAAACAAAATCTATGAAATGCAAAAAAAATTGAAGTAATAAATCTACTAAGGAAAAATTATAACGTTCTTATGATTTTGACTTGTGACTCCAAGGTTTCTCCGATTGATGCTGAATGCGATCACTACAATAAATATTTTCTGTTTTTTTTTTAATTAATGGTGGAAGAGAAGTACTGACTTGTTTTCCGAATAAATTACTGATCAGGCCAAGAATAAATAAAATGTATCATATATTCAACCCTCGCGGAGACTCTAATCACACGTTGAATAGAGATACTCGGCGTAATTTGATACAATGTTCCGGACTGGAAGAATACGCTAATTTCCTGACTTGCGGTAGCTTTTCGAGTATAATACCTTTATTAAACGAGAGTTTCTCGAAAAATGCATTTAATTCGTTGTTTGAATCTTCAGAATTTCGGCCGCATTATCGTAAGCCATTATCTTAATCATCGAATTTATAGTTGCGTTGACTTATTTGAACTGGATAAGCAAGAATTTGAATAAGAGAGCTGAGAAAAAGAGAGGAGTTGTATACTTTGCTTAAAAATATTCTCTTCTGTGCAGATGTGATGCAAAATTTTATTATCGATATACTTGCACAAATTACCGTGAATCAGCTAAGAAACTACTTGACAAGTTGATTTAAAGATATTTGATATGCGTGAAGATAAAAAATCAGGCAAAACAAAGTGAAGAACTGCAAGAAAAAAAGTGCAAGCACGATACTTTTTTATACGATATACAGAACGACTTCGACTGAACTCCGGTTAATTCGACCAGAATCATTTGAAACAAAATTTCTGGTATAAAATTCATTGTTCCTAATTTCTTTTCCGCAAATTAAAAAATTTAATTCTATTTATATCAATAAAATAATACAGGCATTAATCGAAAAATTAATCGACTATTAATTCAATCGACAGAATTGCTTAAAGCAAAATTTGTAACTACAGTCCTCGTCTCTGGTTTAATTTTTTCTAAGTACAAGATAATAGAAGAATAATAGAATATTTCTAAATACAAAGTAATAGAAGTATTACTTAATAAGTTAATCACTGATTAAGTTAATCGGAGTTTGGTAGTCGACCGTAATCCTCTTAATAAATTTTCCTCTCTGAAAGTTCTCTCTCTCTCTCTCTCTCTCTCTCTCTCTCTCTCTCTCTCTCTCTCTCTCTCTCTCTCTCTCTCTTAGATAAAAATATGACTCTCCTGTATATTAAAAAAGTCATACGCAGCGTACATAAAGAACACGTAATAATTAACCCATTGAGACCGCATTTCTTTCCCGAACGTCGAGGCCAGAGAGTGGCATTTATATCATTCGCAAAACTGTAAAGTGATAAAAGTCGAGTATAAATTTTCTGAGTGCTTATTAAGAACACAAATGTGAGAATAAATGTACCTTAAAGAACAATAAGCTTTTTATCAAGTTCGACTTGTTTTCATATGCGGACGTACGAGTAACACATCACATGTCGGAACCATGCGGTCTCAACGGGTTAACAGCGTACGGCGTGACACGAAATAACGTAATGAAACCAACAACGCCGCTCGCAACGAGGATCAGCCGGGATTTGCTCCGGATGCTGCGGATAAAGGATGCCCACAGTTTGTCGCACACGCGACCGTTGATTTCTTCCCCTTATGGGTTCTTCACTTCTTGAAGATTCCACGAGGATCACAAAGGGGAATTACTTCGTTGTCACGAATAAAACGCACGTGGCTAGAGCTTCGTAGTGATTCGAATCACGCTCGAATTGCGTGGCGAGGATCCCGGAGGAGAGGCCGACCGACGGGGAAGCGATGCACGTACCTGCACGTGTGTCGAGTGCGTACACCTCGCGCCGAATAAACGTGCGTGCTTCTCGTCCCGCTTCGGGAACGTGTCTGGCCAACTCTGGCCGTCTGGCCTAGGCTAGGCTCGCGCGGAAAACGTGCGTCTCGTTCCGTCACGTTCCAAACTAGAAGTGGGACGAATCGGAGTACCGCGTGCGGCCAATCGGGGGGGCCCACCGCGCCGGGGCCGGAGGGGCTCGGTCGGCGCAACCCATTATCTCTTCCCTCTCGAAGAAGAAGCACGATGCACGAGGAGTTGCGGGAAAAATCCTTTGAGCTTGATGAACCTATGGGCTCGAATTCAACAATGTGGACATTACGCACAGTGACACATTACATACTTTACAAGTTTACACATATTTTACAGTCTTTACGCATACTCACAAACACACATTCCGACTTCGTATCCCATTATTTGCGTCTGATCAATGTTGCATCATCCCGCATCCGACATTTGTATTGTTCAACTGTATTCTGAAAGTATTCGGAGAAATTTTACATATTTTATAAAATTTTTCATAAATCTAAAATATGAGATCCTTAGAAAATTTTTGAGAAAAACATATGAGACATTTTTTCACCAGGATGAAAACCTAAATTATAAATATAATCATAATTAAAATTAAAATTATAAATTAATTGTAAACTTAATTTATATTAATTATAAATGTAATTAAATTATAAATCAGTTTCTTTGATCTAAATCACTATACCGTTAGTCTAGCCGTATTGCTCTCTGAAAAGAGGCAGGTGTCAATAATTAAAGAAAAAAAAGAAGCTGCAAGCCAAGGAGCGGGCTCGCGTCTAATGACGACCGCGGGAGGATCGGCGCGAGTCACGCTGAACGCTAGGATCGAGCCAAGGGCAGATCACTTAAAACTAATGATGTTTACGTCAGCCACGGCGTGATTATTGAAATTAGCCGCCTCTTGACCGCCGATACCGCATTAGCATCACGGCTCGGCCTCGAACAGACGTAATCCCGTTTGAATTTCGTGAAGAGGAGGGCCGGCCTCGATGGTCTTCTTTGTCCTCCTCGTGAATGCTCGTGAACGTCACGAGATTTCGGCGCTCCTGAATAAGATTAGTCGGGACAATGGAAATGCCGCGGTCCAATTTCATCATTTTAATGTGTCGTCGAAGTTCGAGGGACGAAATTATCTTTATCGCGTGATGTACGTTATAATATCATACAAGTTACAATTTCGACATTCTCGTCGCAGTATATTACTGATGTATGCCTACGTTTCGTTTGGATAGAAGGAACTGATTTATAATTACTCTATAATTACATTTACATTTATAATTAATATAAATATAATTTATATTAATTTGTATAATTTCTAATTATAGTTATAATTTATACCCCGGTGAAAAAATTTTTCATACTTTAGATTTACGAAACATTCTAAAAAATATGTGAAATTTCTCCAATACTTTTATTTTCGAAATATTTTAGTATCTATGCTAAAATTGCAATTTTGTTGAATTCCACACAGAAAAGGGAAAATAGCGTGACAGACATATTACTTGAGTAAAATGGAAAAATATACTGAAATAAACACAATCTTACAAATAGCTGAGGTCACGTACAGGCTTAAAGACGGAAAGGTTTGCCGTAGAGCGCCGAAAGTCTGGGCCCATAGGAATTTTCCGATGGATTAGAGCATGACCTCGGCTACGGAAAATCCCAGCGATTCAGAACGGAGAGGAAAATTAATTGTCAAGTTATACAGAATTAGTGACAAATTGCTTATTATTTTAAATCATTTAAAAAATTTTAAAAAGCACTTTTTGGTGAAAAAAACAATTAAATTTAAAAAATTGTTAACAACCAAGTTAAAAAAAAAAAAACAATTTCAATTACAACAATTGAAATTTGCAATTTCTTGTAACAAACTATTTTTATAAAAAAGATTGTCTCCTTTAAAATGTATTTTTAAAGATTTCTCTACAAGAAATATAACTAGAGATATTAATTTTTGAAGTTAACTTTATTTTTTCACAAAAATTGTATTATAACTTCTGCAAAAAAAATGTTATGTCTATTTTACGCAAAAAAAATTTCGCTTGATTTAAAAAATATGAGGTCATTTCCTATATCCGATTTGACGTGGAATTAGCCATATGTATCCTATATTTCCAGCAGAAATAAGTATTATGACAGTCTAAGATTCAGTTATCTATTGATCCACAGGGGACCTTCTAGAATGTTTCGTAAATCTGCTCGATGGTATACAAGTTATGACATGCGGTGGAAATAACTTACTCTCTCCGATGTGGTACGGAGCGAGACAAATATTATTCATATGATTTTTCATTGACGATATCACGTTGTCGTAACGAGGAGCCGGAGCAGCTCCGAGCCAATCGGGATTCTGGCGGACGAGGATCGTAGTGGGGACTGCTAAAGAAATGCATGTGGATTCAGGCGGCTTACATCCATTCCGATAGTAGACGTTAGAGCGGCAAGATGGCTGGTAAGTCCAATAGAACGTTAGATGTGATAATTTCTGCTTTCGGCTGAACGGGTTGCTTTCTGCTCACGTTCGGTACAAGCGTAGACCAGCTCTCCACGATGCTCTCCAGACCCGTAGTATTAAATCAGAGAGACGAATCTCGTGACACTTATGTTTGAATAATTTATTGAAGCAATTCCGCTAGAAAAAAAAGAGAGAAGGGATAAACAAGAGGCCTGTTCTTTTTAGCTAAACTTCTTGCACAGTTTATTTTTCCACCTTTTCTTTTTACATTGGAGAGAAAAAGAGAAAAGATGAACTGTGCAAGAAGTTCAGCTGAAAAGAACAGGCCTAAGGACAAACAGAGATGCCCCGGAGCAACAGGTGGTCGATAACGCCACTGTTCGAATGCCGGCCGGCGTCTTGTGCGAGTGCCCTGATATGCCTGTGTTTAACACAGTTTATATCGCGACAAATTTATAAATTTTCACCGAGTGATTTGATTAATCAACAGGCATTTGTATAAGAACGGTACATTAATGGGCAATTTGTATGAGAACAGCCTACGACCTCGGAACACTTACTCAAAGGAGTAGCTAAATTATCTATTCGTTTTTTATATTCATTAGATTAGAAAATGAAAAGAGATTTGTTTCGTACCGATCAATATTAAGAGATTACCGTTTTATTTTGTTCTATAGATTATAAACTTGGTAAAATTATCAACGAGGGAAAAACGAAGAAGGTTTACGAACTTCTGAACGATCCTACGTTGTGTCTGCTGCAAAGCAAAGACCGTATCACCGCTGGTGATGGCGCAAAGTCTCACGCATTAGAGGGCAAAGCGATAATCAGCACATCCACCACCGTAAAAGTCTTCGGATTGCTCAATCAAGCTGGTATCAAGACAGCTTACGTTAAGTCTGCCAGTCCAATGTCTTTCATAGCAAAGAAATGTGACATGATACCAATTGAATGGGTCACTAGGAGGCAAGCAACTGGTAGCTTTCTAAAAAGACATACCGGTATGTCCAAATGTTAATACCGTCTCCTCTTGGAGTTAACAGAACTCAGGAAAATGTTAGAATGCATGATACATTCATGTGTAATTTTGTTTCTAGGCGTACCTGAGGGTTACAGATTCAATCCGCCTTTGCTGGAAACGTTCTTCAAGGATGACGCCAATCACGATCCACAGTGGTCCGACCAGCAAATTATTTCCGCAGGTTTCCAAATGGGCGGCAGAAAGATAACGAAGGATGAAGTAGATGTTATAAAACGCACCACTCTTGTCGTTTTCGAGATTCTCGAGAGAGCCTGGGCGGTGCGTGATAGTTCGTTGATAGATATGAAGGTAGAGTTCGGCGTGGACTCACATGGCGAGATTTTGCTGGCTGATATTATCGACAGTGATTCCTGGAGACTATGGCCTTCTGGGGATAAGAAACAGATGAAAGATAAGCAGGTAAGATTTTTTTTCCGATAGCTTGAGGCATCTCCGTTGATATTACGTCAGATAATTAATTGCTTTAAATTTACTATACCTGCTATTAGGTGTACAGAGATCTGACCAATGTAACACAACAGAATTTGGAGACCGTAAAGTGTAATTTTAAATGGGTAGAAGAGCAGTTGGATTACATCATTAAAGCACCTACTCCACTGGTTGTTATACTCATGGGCTCACCATCCGATGAAGCACACTGCCGAGAAATTGCAAAACATGCTACAGCATTAGGTCTAAAACCACAACTCCGAGTCAGCAGCGCTCATAAGGGTACTGAGGAAACTTTAAATATACTTGCCGAATACGAAGGCAGTGGAGAAAATGTACGTTCAAAATTTCATCTTTTTTACATAGCTTATCGTAATAAACTTTTAATTAATAGATTATGTAAAATGTAGATTCGTTGAATATTACTTTTCATCTATGGATTTTTTGACGAACAAAGATCTTTAAAAAAACAATTCACAAATTTCAGCTTCGGTAAATGGATCATTATTCATTAATGAATCTCGTTGTCTATTTTAATAGAATTGTGTACGTATATATTCAGAATAATTCTTGCAAAAGTATGTTACGTCAAAAAATGAAATTCATAGATACAAAAAGACGTAATGTATAATCACTGTCAGAATTTTTATACATATAATAATGATTAATAATAAGTTATTAATAATTAGTAATAGAATCATTAGAGGAGAGATAGCACATGCACATATAATTTAAATAAATAATTAAGCATAATTATACAATGACAGCAACAGTGATGACATTGTGCAATTTTATCGTGATATTTACTAACTCGCGATATCAAGTGCGCTAGCAAAGGATAACTGTATCAAAACCCATATTGACCCCGTCGAAGTGGTCTCCGTTATCCTGTTATGTTTTAATCACAAAACACGATAAAAAGAATGATAGCTATAAAAAGATTATTTATTTCTGTTTATCACAAATTTTTTTCTTGTTTCTTTTTTCATAGGTGGTACTGATAGCGGTAGCCGGCCGCAGCAATGGTTTGGGTCCAGTACTCTCCGGTAATACAGTCTTGCCTGTCATAAATTGCCCACCTTTGAAGTCGGACAATATCGAAAGAAGTGTGTGGTCCTCGCTTGACGTTCCATCAGGTATTCTAGATAATTACATTCATAGTAATTGATCTTGTCTTCTGAAACGTAAAACTGAATTATATTTACAGGACTTGGCTGTACGACGGTCGTGCACCCAGAAGCAGCTGCACTTGCGGCGGCGCAGATCCATGCGATGCAGAATCATTTGGTTTGGGCTCGTCTGCGAGCGAAGCAACTCTCCAACTTCATAAGTTTAAAAGAAGCCGATGTTAAATTACGGAAGTAACCAGTTGTGCGCAGTGTTTCGACTAACAAAACAATAAATGGCAATTAAATTTAACGTTATAACGAGATTTAACGTTATTAACGTCATAACATATTGTTAGGCTGGCGACAACTGTTACGTTGTTTTTTCAAGAGTCTCGTGGATACATAGCAATAAAATCGTGAGAAGAACTGAAAAGAACCGTTCATTATTTTATATACAATTTAGTGTATTAACTCATTTTGAATGCTACTTTTGAAGTATTTCATAGAGAGCGATTTTTTATTTTTTTCTTCGTATGTATTTTTGCCATGCATCCATGTAGATTGAGATACAATTTTTGTTCTGTTAAAAATACAGTATGATTGTGCCATAGATTGCGATACGATCTGAATTTTATTACATCAATGATTACGTTAGCTCTTTTCATATATACTCTACTGTTAGTGATTCTAGTAATACTTTACTGGTTTCAAGTATGCAATATTCGTTTATTTCCACTTAAGCAAATTTTCGAATAATGTAAAACTTTATATAAATTTATAATAAAATATATGTTGTTATATCTAAAATAAAAGAAATGCAAAATATTGAAGATCTCTTTCTAATTACTAAGTAAAATAATATGTAATTATATGTATAATGTGCACAAAGCTCTTCTTCAACATATCTACTTATGAGGTAAATACATTATAAATAAGTGAAAGTTGGGTTTGGAAGAATATACAAAATTCAATCAAATTACATATGTATATGAAAGATACATCCAACAGTGTGTATATGAAAGGGAAACATCGCCCAAAACTCCAATTGTTTTCATATACAGTTAATACATATGCAATTGTCCATACATTTACACGTATATACTTATACTTTTTTATATACATGTAAATAAGAAACCAAATTATATCTTACTGTATGTACACTGAATGTTTGTATTAATCACTATTAAACATCCTTGACTCTTAGCTTGCTAGAGCTTCAATCTCCGCTAGCTCCTTCGGGCAGTTTTTCGTCAAGACTTCTGGACCGTTTTCTGTTATTAAAACATCATCCTCTATACGGATACCTAAGCCATGAAAGTGTGAGGGCGCGTAAGGTGTCTTCGGACTTATGTACACACCTAGTGCAGTGAAAAGAAACACATTAGTTAATTTATATTAATTTACAAATGATTTTTTAAGACAAATATAACGTTTCGAGTAGTACCAGGTTCCATTGTTATTATCATTCCAGGTTGTATCCTTATGCTTCTGGATATTTTTCCCGTGTCGTGCACGTCCATTCCCAGATAATGACTGACATGATGCGGGCAATACGCGTACGCGGCCGCTAATAATTTGCTTTCGTCCATGTTCCTCGGTATCATGCCAATTTCTTGCAATCTTTCTCCCAGAAGAAAACACATATGACGGAACGCGTTGTCCAACGACGGCATTTCTTTCAAGCTCTTTATCAAGTTCTTTTGCACGTCGAGTACTATCTCGTAAAGAACTTTTTGTTCTGGCGTAAATTTGCCGTTAATTGGCCAGGTCCGCGTTATATCGGATGAATAGCCGTGATACTCACAACCTGCAAGTGGAGAGAGATGCAAGAGCGTATCGATTACTCACTAATCATTATTTAACGCTGTTTTATTTCTGTACAAACCTGCATCCATCAAAACCAAATCACCGCTTTGTATCATTTGATTATTGTTGATATAATGTATCACATTTGCATTCTTGCCAGCTGCCACGACGGGAGGATACGCCAGATATTCAGCTCCGCGCATCCGACACTCGTAATCTACAGTGGTGAATAACTGATGCTCGCTCATCCCCGGTTTTGAAAATTGAATTGTTCTCACAATAGCGTCAGAGGCAATTCTGCAGCTCTCCCGCATTAAATCGATCTCGCAGGCGCTCTTGATCAAGCGAATTTCGTGAAACAGAATCTTGGGGGAAGCAAATATTTGATTGTCCGTCAATTTAATCAATTGGGATAGCTTCTTATGCAAGATCGGTTGAACAACATCCGCATGATCATACCATACAATGCTGCTTCTGTCCTCTTGTATGAGCGAAGACAGGAACCGTTCAAAGTCCGTGACTGGCAGAGCGTGATCTGTGCCGAACACCTCGGTCGCCATTTCAACGCCGGTTCTCGGGCCGTCCCATAATTCCGAATGTTCGTCCCTTGATCTCACGAATAAGGTGTACGACGATTTATCCTCCTTGCAAGTGAGCACCAAGATACTGTCAGGCTCCTGACACCCGGAGAAGTACAGGAAGTCAGTGTTCTGTCGAAAGACGTATGGTATCTTGTCCGACATGTAGACCTTGGACGACGCGGGTATGACGACTATCTGCTGCCTGTGCACGCTCTTGGCGTTTGTCGTTAGACTCTCCACCAGTTTGGAACGCCTTCTCTTGAACTCCCGTAGCGATATACCTGGCAGCACCTCTCCGTGCTTTATCAGGTGAGGATGCGTCGTCGACGTCGGCTGTCCACACGCCTGTTGATAGGCACCACCCCGTGTGCATTCTCGTTGCGTTAGATTGCTCTTCAGCGTCGTTTTCGCCGAGAAATACGCCAACAATTGACAACCTAGAATTATATCAATACTGAACACCCGACTTTTTACATACCAGATAAAAATAACAGATTTATTGCGATATTATGTAAGTTATAACAGCGATAAAATTTACTTTCATATTGACATGCTATTATATATATATCGACATAAATGTGCTCCTCACCAAATTTATTCGGACTGTGTCTCAGCGAATGTTTTACGCTGCTGAACATATTTCTTTCTCAGATATCTTTGGCAGCCGGTCGTACATTCGACGTACAATCTAACCTACAAAATTTTTGTCAAGTGTGTATATCAAAATCACAGGAGTGTAGCGTCAGGGGGGGCTAGGGGGGGAGGGGGGTATGATAATCGACAAACCCCGGTGACTCGGAAACATTCGGACTCGAGGCACTCGAGAGCCCGCTTTTCTCTTCTCTCTCGCGCCAGCGCGGTCACGTGGTCGCGGGCAAGCGCGAGACAGGAACAGCTGATCTCGAATGGAGCCGATGGAGGAGTGCTCGGGAGTAATTATAATAGAACCCAAGTAGAACCGTCGGTGATCGGGGATCCGGGGTTAAAGAGCGCCGACGGGCGCGCCTGTGTTCGTACGCGCTCGTCGAATGTGTGAGTGTGTGTGTGTGTGTGGCGCGTGTCAAAATAACGATAATGTAATATTGTAATGTCACAACGTTCGGCTGAGTCCACAGAACATATAACAAATGCTGAGTCCGGCTGAGTTCTCAATCGCGTTCGGCGGATTGACACTATTGACAGCGACGTATGTATGTTTACAGATGGTGACAGGCGGCTGGGGAACGGAACCGGGCGGCGAGGAGCGGAAACTCCGGGCAAGAGGCCGCGAAGCGCGCTAATCGCTAACCTCCTTCCCTCGCGATCGACCTCCGCGCCCAGGAGTCGTTCAACAGCCCCGAGAACTCGTCCGAGGAAACATCTTCTTTTTCTTTCCTTTAATTAACGCCGGAAGCTCGAAAGAAAGAGAAAGAGAGAGGGAGAGAGAGAGAGAGAGACCTAGAAGTAATAAATTAGTCAATCTTGAGACAGGATTTTCTATTTATTGATCCACCGAGAGACGGATTAACGGACAGCCGTCATGCGATCGCGTGGAGGCGGGAAAGGAAAACAATATCTTCGAAGAAAACAAAACTATTAATTTGTAACTGAATCTCGTGTGAGAGAGAGAGAGAGAGAGTTCTGTCCGCCTGCTTGTATCTGAGTTAGCAGATCAGATTGTACATTAGAATCTTTATAAATAAGATATTGTAGACAAGATGAGCAGCCAATTAAATATAACAGTTAGGCCCGAGGTAAGGTTGGACGCTAAGTGGTTGAAGACTGATCTACAACGATTCCTTTATCGCGATGGACTGGCCGAATTGTGGAACGAGATGGTACGGGACGGCGAAATCGTCGGTTCCTTCAGCGATGGTTTAATCAATGCTGCAGGAATCGTAGCGAAGAAAGGTAAGTGAATATAGAGATAAGTAACAAAAGAAATAGGAATTTAATCCATATCAAGCTTATTTGATCTGTGTTATAAATGTATATATCTCTAAATAAAACTAATTGCTCCTGTTTGGGGGCTAGAAAATAAAGGCTTTAAAATGTAGATAAAAAGAACAGATGGTAACTCTAATTACATTGACATAAATTCTTGTTGACATTCTTGATTAATTTTTTGTGTATTTTTTTTAAGGTGAAAATGGCCATTATTACTGTGGCATGAGAGTGCTGTCTTGTCTTTGCTGTGATGGAATTTGTGGCCCGCAACATGGCTGTAATTGTACTCCGTGCCAGAAACTGGATGAGGAAGAAACTGCGAGAGCAACGGCGATGGTTGAAAAGGCCATGTCTGCCAAGCGGATAATGGACTCGTGGCTCTGGGGACCGCAGCCATGTAAATATATTTATGTTGATGTTTTATTCTTTATTTCAAACTGTCTAAATCTTATTTGAGTTTTTACTCAAAATATTTCGTGTCCGATAAAACATTGGCAAGTATTTTTATTTTAAAAATTATATATTTTTTGTGAATATTCTGTATTTTACATAAATAATTTGTTTAGATAAAATATCTGTTTTACAAATAATTTATTATCTTTTTATATAAATTTGTATGCACTAATAAGAAACACTATCTTTGTATTTTTTTTCTAAGTTTGTATTGATATCTATTTACTTATGCTCACCATGTATTTCCTCAGCATTAACAGACTTGAAAGGATGCATCGATTTATCGATTAAGGAGCAACGGAAGCTGTGTTGTGAAGTCGCAAATAGCACATTATCCGCGACACGTTTAAGACAGCGCTTGATAGTCGCTCGAAGATATTTCACTGCTCTATCTCGTCATAAACCACAAGAGATCAAAGATACCTCAAATTTACCAAAGTCTATCGGAAAATTACAAAAAACGTTGAGTATAAAGTTATATTCTATACACATATAATACATATGATTATGATAAGTCTTATATTTATGTTGTAAACCCTATTATATACAGCACAGGTCAAATTTCCTAAGTGATTTGTTTTCTCGTGCACATTACATGCAGAGTATCGAAATACAATTATATCTTGATCCTCTTCAGAGTACGTTATTTTCTGTGTGTTTTGTTCGAAACTTAGATTGTTCTTATAAATGCTTACATTTTTTGTAAATTGCAGGCCGAGACCTAACGAAAAGGCGACCTTAGGATTAGCGCGCGTTGGTTCACGCGCGGCCCTCAATTTCTCATTCGCGTACTTAAGACGGGCTTGGAGATCTGGGGAGGACGTCGAATTTTGTAGTGAATTATTGACGGAATCATTGGAAGCGTTGCAATCGTTACCGGAGGCGACTCTGTTCGACGAGAGTAACGTTTCTCAAGTGTGGCTGGAGGTCGTTGAAAGATCAGCAAAATTTTTAAGACAAGTTGTCACGGGGTATATATATCTCGCTACTGTTTAAATTTATAACAATTTTTTTTATATAATAAATATATATGATATTTATATTTTCAGGGAAGTAACTACCGGACGATCGTGGCGTCCCGTGCCATTGTCAGACCAGCATACAGCTCTTTGCTTGTTACTAGAACTGGTTGCGCAAAGGGCTACTCTCTCTAGTTTATTAGATTCCGTGGTTTTATTACTCCATCTCAGTGGCAAGCATAAGAATCAGGACAATCGAGTCACACCACCCGGAAGCACGGCACCGCTCGTCCCGTTATTACGGCGACTGAATATGATACCAGCGACGAAATCTCGCAAGCATCTCGACAGAAACGTTACACCGGGACCCTGCGAGGTGCTACTTAAATATTTACGATTGCCAGACGACGACGCCGTATCCGTCGACTTGAGAAAAGCCGCGGTTATCATAATGTGTAATTTAAGCAGATTGGCCGCTCCCCTTTTGCCACCCGCTAGTGCCGAGTATGGATTCCCAAGGAATGGCAATGGCAGGCAAACGTTTCAGGAGGTGCTAGCTTGGGGTGGTGTAAAGTTTGGAAATGGCTCCACACCTTTTTACTGCGATGCAATCGCGGAATTGGGCATAAAGCAGCTATGTTGTACTGAACGAGCATTAATGATATTGTCGTTAAATGGTAACGTTTACAATATGTATCATGGATCCGAAACTCAGTATCCGCAAAGGGTGCACGGTTTCTCCGACAAGCTGATCACGATGATCGCATCTCACTCGGACGGCAAGCATTACTTAGCATTAACGCAAGACGGCTGCGTGTATTCCTGGGGCAACGGAGACGGCGGTAGGCTCGGACACGGTGACACCGTCTCGTACGACGAACCGAAATTGATCGAGGCACTTCTAGAGAAGAACATCGTGTTCATAGCATGCGGCAGTACGTACTCGGCGGCGTTAAGCGCCAGCGGCGAATTATACACGTGGGGAAGAGGAAATTACGGTAGATTGGGTCACGGTAACTTCGACGATGTCATGAGCCCGACTTTGGTGACAACGTTGAAAGGTCACACGGTTACGCACGTGGCCTGCGGTAGCGGAGACTCTCAAACCTTGTGCGTGACCGCGTCCGGCATAGTCTTCTCCTGGGGAGACGGTGATTATGGGAAGCTAGGCAGGGGAGGCACGGACGGATCCAAAACGCCGAAGATCGTCGATAAGCTGTTGGATATCAACGTGGTGAAGGTATTTTGCGGCGGTCAGTTCTCCGCGGCGCTGACGGTCCACGGGGAAGTGTACACGTGGGGAAAAGGTGACACGCATCGCTTAGGCCACGGCAACGAGGAACACGTCAGATATCCCAAAGTCATCGAGTCGTTGAGAGACAAGAAGGTAAAAGACCTGTCCGTAGGCACTACGCACATATTGGCGCTGACGGAAGATCAATTTGTTTACGGATGGGGTAGAAACGATTACGGTCAAATCGATCCCACGTTAGGCCCCGTTATTTCCGAGCCTACGTTGTGCCCGACGTTATCCTCGAAGACCGTCATCGGTCTGGCGTCAGGTCCGACTCAGAGTTTCGCCTGGTGCATGTCGGCGTGGTCGGGCGGTGCTAGCAGAGTGGCCTTCGTTGTCGACATATGTGAAGAGACCTTCCAATTGCTCGACACACTCCTATCCAAGTCTTGCGAGGGCCTACCGGGAATACGACCGCCTACGCAGGATCGCGAGTGCCTGGCGGTAGCTACGTTGAACTTGCTTCGATTACAGTTACACACCATGTTAACGCATAATATTGACACCAAATCCGTCGGGCTCGCAACTAGCAGTCCGCTGTTGAGCTCCTTAAAGCAACGCTGTGTTAATCTGGCAAGCGCCACCGGGATATTAGCGACGATTCAAGAAGCGGCGCAAGCGGTTCTGCAAACTGGCTGGAGCATCCTGCTGCCAACGGCTAACGAGCGTGCGAAAACGCTGTCCAGCTTTCTGCCAAATACCTCGAACAACATGGAACAATCGAGTTCAGCAAATATGTACATAAATAGTGGACAGCGGTTCATGGCCGATTTATTAGTATCTAGTCTAATGGTGGATGGCGGATTGGAGCTAGCGTTGAAGGCCGCGATCAAAGTGGAAATGGCAGACATGCCGGACGAGAAGGATTATCTCGATGTGGGCACGTCGAACGTCGTCAAGGTGAAGATCGAAACGAGACAGGGGATGAAAGACGGTTTTAATACGGGGAAGAACATCACGACCATATCTCTGCTTCAGCTAATACAGCAATTAATTAGGAACGGCACATGCATCACACAATCCAGATTGCAAAGTTCGTCGCAGCAGGTGGATCGAAACGATCATCTTCGAAGATTCGACAATTCGCCCAGCCTGAATCTCCTGCTGCGTTTTCAACGTTTGCTGATCGCGCAGGTGTACGAGTGTATCACGCGCAAGTCACGCACGGAAGATCTGCACGACCAGGAAATGATGGGCGCGGAATCGCTGCTAAAGAAGTACATCGCTCAGATCTGCGACCACGCGACCGAGATACTGCCGTTGGCGGCCGAAATAGGCGGCCGTTCCGTCAAGGATTTCATCACCATCGCCGGTGTCCTGAAAGGCGACATAATCAACGTATTGCTCTCCGAACTAGTGACTTGCTTGATATTGCTGCAAGTAGACTACTCTATGCTGCTAATCGATATGAACTGGATGGAGGTAATCGCACCGATTCTGGACTCGCTGGACCACTTCGTGAAACTGGCGCCGACGATGGAGAAGAACGAAGCGGACGATTTGTCCTGGCCGGGGATCATCGCGCCGCTGCACGGAAATAAGATACCCATCCAGGAGGAGCCGTCTTTGATACGGTGGGCGGACTTGGAGAACCACAATCGCGACGGCGGCCTCTGGGTGGTGGTGAATAACAACGTTTACGACGTGCAGGACATCAGAAACGACGGCTCCTGGTCTCCTTACGAGGTGCTGCAACGATACGTCGTCGGGCGGGACGAAAGCTCGGCGGTGACGCAATGCGGTGCACCGTACGCTCAGCTGTCGCCACCGCGTGGAATGATGGACTCCTGCTTCGTCGGTCATTATTGCCAGGCCGAGCCGGACGAGAACGCGCGGGTCACGATCGAGGTGACCGACGTATGCTCGTCACTGCTGGACACGGAAAGAGCCCTGGGATTTTTGCTGGGCTTGCACGCCTACCGAATGCGACAGAGCTTGACGCTACAGTCGGCGGAGAAGGAAGCCGGGGTGTGGCTCACGGCGAATTTCCTGCGGGGTGGCCTGCAAGTCCTGCAGCCCCCTAATCCGTACGAGGAGGAGAAGGACGAGGCGAGAAGCAACACGTCGACCGCCGCTAACTCGCCCACGGAACCGCCGCTCCCGGTGCACGCGAAGAACGAGCAGCAGAAGGAGCACGACGACCGTACGATCGCGTTTATACACGCATTAGCGGAGGCGCATAAAACCGACGACGGCCACGTTCGTGCATTCTTAACGATAGTCGACAGGTTCTCCAAGGCTAACAATCTGTTCTCTCACGCCGACTTCTGCGGCGATCATCCAGTCGAGGAGATCAGTCGCGTTCTGATGGCTGTGATTATAAAACATCTCGGCCTGGGTCAACAGGCGCTCGCGTTAGCGGAGCAGGAATTGAAGACCGTTAACAGCGCGAAGCTGAGCAATCGGTTAGCCGAAATGGCGCGGGCGATTTATCAAACCAAGTGGAACCTGGTGCGGATCAGGCAACAACAGAATCGCAGTTACAAGGAAGTCTGCGCGCCCGCGCAAGAGAGATGCAGATTTCTCTTGTACGAGGTCAGATCCGCGACGAGTTACGAAGTCAAGGGGCTCGAGGACCTGAAGCTGCTGCATACCGTCCCTAGATTCAAGAGAGCCGCTCGCACGGTCTTAGCCGATATTCGTAAGAACAGGGATTCATCCGGCGGAGGCGGCAAGCCGGAGGACATCTTGAACACGTCGATACAAAACGCTAAAACGAAAAACAAACCGGACGGGGATACGACGTCCTCCTCGAAGGAGGGTCTGACTGCCGCGGCTTCCTCCTCCACGAAACTAGAAGACATATCGGACATAAAGAACAAAATTATGCAGATAACTGAGAAGATTCGAAGCGGGCCGATGCAGTGGCCCACCGCTGACTATAACGGTTTAATGACGAGCATTATCGAGTTCGTCATCAACGACGGCATCGGCGGGGACGTCGAGACGTTGCGCCGCGCGATGTACTGCCAAATGCAGCGCGCTCGTGTGCGGGAACAGGGTATCTCGATGATGCGGGAATTATTGAAAAAGGACTACCTGATACCGTCGGTGAAATATTCCTTGCTTAACGGGTGGCTCGGCCTGACCTATGAAAACAAGTCTCTGAGCGACGGGATAGCGCATTGTCTGTACAATGTGCAGTTAACAACTCCGTATCAAAAGTCCAAAGTCATCCTGGCTGAGGCCGAGGTAATCTCATGGGCGGTGCAGGCTTTGCGGACGTACGTCGTACAGGCGGAGCTGCCGAGCAAGCAGAAGGTCAGCGGAAAGAGCAGCTTGAATCAAGGTACTTATAAAAAAAAATCATATTGTATCATATTCTAATTGCCGCTCGACCACCAGCGTTTGGCTCTCATTTGCCTATATTATACCTTGTTTTTTTTTAAAGGTACTTATACTTGGCTGCGAAAATTACCGAGAGCGAGATTCCTGCTGACTATCCTCGGTATGCTGACCAATCACCAGTGCGCCAACGAGATCGGGCTGCTAGTTAATTCGGGCCTTTTATCAAGCATCTTAACTTTACTGAGACAAATCGGGCCGTCGTCGGCGAGTTTCTGCGAGGGCGGCGAGGGACAGGGGCAGCAAGGCGGGGACGGCGAGGCGCCGAAAGTCAAGACGGAAATCACGGCGATTTACGAGGACGCCCTTCAGAAGAACAAACCACCGACCGTCCAGCTCAGCGGAATGGAGCTGGCGGCGTTGATGAAGGTTGGTATGACATGCCGTTTTTAACAACAGACATAAACTTATGTTGCGACATAATAATAATTCCATGAATTAAAATTATGTAGACATAATTTAAATTCAGAATTAAATGCACTGAATTTTAAACTTATGTGTTTGGACATAAGTTTAATTCAGTGCATTAAAATTATGTCAAAACATAATTTTAATTCTAAATTAATTATACCCTATAATAATTGGATACAATAATTGGATGAATTAAAATTATACCAGGATAAAAATTCGGAATTATTTTTATGTCTCAATATATTACCTAATAATTCGATGAACTAAAATTATATTTTGGAGTACAATAAAAATTCACAATTATTTTTAGGTCTAGACGTAATTTTAATTCAACGAATTATTTTATATATATGTTGCGACATAATATTAATCCTTATTAAATTCCTTTCTCGGTGTAATAATAAAACGATGCATTAAAATTATGTTTGGACATAATAGAAATTCGGAATTATTTTTATGTCCAGACATAATTTTAATTTATCGGATTATTATTATGTTGTGACATAATATTAATTCACACACACACACACACACACACACACACACACACACACACACACAGGTTTGTAAAATTTTTGCTTCGACATAATAAAATTCAATGAATTAAAATTATGTTTGGACATAATAAAAATTCGGAATTATTTGTATGTCTAGACATAATTTTTATTCGTCGAATTATTATTATGTCGAATCATAATTTTATTTTGCAAATAAAGAATTTTTGTTTACCTATTTATTTTTTGAAACTTTTAGATTAGAATTAAAAAGTAAAACGGCATGTCATAGGTTGGCACTCGGGTTGTGCGAGGGGCCGATTGGAAGTGGGGCGATCAGGACGGTCCACCGCCCGGCGTAGGTAGAGTCATCGGCGAGCTCGGCGAGGATGGATGGATAAGGGTTCAATGGGACAACGGCGCGACAAATTCGTATCGCATGGGCAAGGAAGGTAAATACGATCTAAAGCTAGCCGATCCACCAACACCTCCCGATGACGACAGCGACGAGACCGACAGCGATGCCACGCTCGATGGAAACAGAACGGAGAACGCCGGTTTCCGCGGGGAGGATCTGCACCCGACCACGTGCCTCAAATCGGCGTCGACAAATCTGCTACGGATTATCTTACTCTCCTGCGGCGTGGAAGCGGATAAGGTACCCGCGATATCCATCAAGATCCTCACCTCCACTCTGCACGGTATAATATCGACCGCGAACAAATCCAGCGAGTCGACCACGCATGTTCAGCTGGCGAGGCAGCATCACGAAACCTGGGCGACCTTCAGTCTTTTGAGGGCGATCGCGAAGTCGTCGGGATTGTGCAAGTCCTTGAGTTCGCAGGCTTGGCTCGACCTCCTTCTGGGTATCGTCATCGACGAGGCTAAGCCCTGTCTCGAGAAGCAAATTATGATCACGAAACTACTGGCGGCTGTTCTGCCCTCGTGGGGGGCGCATACAGTTCTGAGCGACATGATGCAGTTCTTGGAGAAGGCTTTCGGGATATTGGGCCAAGTGGCTCTCGCGTGCGACATCGCTGCCGGTTCCGAGCTTCATTCCAACAAGTGTCGTATGTCCTTGAGCGCATCGTACAGTTCTACCGTAGCTGAGGAACTAACATGGTTAATTCGATTCTTGCATTCTCTTCCTGGCTGGAACGAAGCGATAAATAGATTTCTCTCCGCGAAGTTAGCGCTGGCAGTGGACCTCTGGAACGACAGCTCGATATTCCACATACAGATGAATGAGAACGGCGGCGAGAACGGTCTCTGCATCCAACGGACGGTGATGGCGACCCTCGTCGTCATCGGTGGTTTGGATAACAGAATAAGAATTGGCGGTTTGGTGAATTCCGACGGCGAGGTAGGCACAGTCTGCAAGTTTACGAAACATTCGAAGATCGTTATGCAGCTGTGGAATGGCAGCGGGACGCGAAAGATAGTACCGTTTCACGCGGTGAAGCGGATTAACGAGAAATTCCAATTGGAGAGAATGCCTTTAACGGACACGCTTGTATCTGTCTGGGCCAATTTGCTTTTAGGTATCGCCTGTATGGATAAACGACCTGGTGGCATGCCCGTTATCGCCGGCGCCGTTAACGCCGCGATATTACGAAATCAGCAGCAACAACTCGCGGCCTTGAACGCCGGGAAAGCCATGCTAGCATATCAGTCGAAATTGCGGAAGATCTTGAAGTATTCGTTAGCTAATGAGATAAACGACGATGAGAGACGTACCTCCACGCTTTTGCAGGAAATGCTGTTACGCGCCACGAAGCCGCAACCTCTGAAACCGATATTTAAACGTAGAGAACTAGAAGAGGCCGCTCTGGCGGTCTCTCAATATCTAGTCTCCGAGTTGAGGCATACGCCTATCCAACGAACCGGCATGATTTCGGATCCTACTACTCCTACATCGGACTGCTCGTTGGTCTCTTTAACGTCGAGCCAGAGAAGACACTGTAAAGGCAACATAGCAGCGAGAAGAAGCTCCGTGGCGGCGCCCGTAAATCCTTTGGTAGCTCAGTTGGTCGAAATGGGTTTTCACAGGAAGAGCGTCGAACTAGCCATTAAAAGCATGAGCGTCACCGAGCAGGGCAGCGTAACGGCGGAAGGTGTAGTTGGCTGGTTGTTGGAAAATCCGGACGCCGCCCTCAGCGATACGGAGACCCTGTCCAGCTTGGAGGGCCTGACTGACGGCAGTGACGATTCGATCAGCGAAGATTTAGACGATACTCCGTCGGGACAAGAGGGTGCTATGGGTGGTGGTGCCCCGCCGACGTACATGAAACGCTCGGACTTCCTGTCGGTCGACGAGTACGCGATTTACGTGCGCGACAACGTGGTCCCGGGTATGCTGGTGCGGTGCTGCAAGAGCTACGAGGAAGTGGAGTACGGCGACGTCGGCCAGGTGGTGAAGATCGACGCGGAGAACCTGCACGATCTGAACGCGCAGGTTGCGTGGCAACGCAAGGGCGGCACGTACTGGGTGCGTTTTATCCACATAGAACTGCTCGGCTATCCGCCGTCCTTGCCAGGTCCACCGCCCACGTTGAAGGTCGGGGATAAAGTCAGAGTTAAGGCGTCGGTGACTGAGCCGAAGTATAACTGGGGATCCGTGACTCATCATTGCGTCGGCGTGGTCACGGCGATAACTAATAACGGTAAGAATGTATCCGTAGATTACCCGCAGCAGCACGGATGGACCGGCTGCGTCGCCGAGATGGAGAAGGTGCCGTCCTGCCATCATTCCGTGATCTGTAACTCGTGCTGCCTGTCGCCGATATCCGGTCCCAGATTCAAGTGCAAGTACTGCGACAATTATAATCTGTGCGAGAATTGCTTCTACACCAAGCGATCGCATCGACACGGCTTTAATAGAATTGCAGAACCCGGCTCGGCAGCTGTGTACGCCGGAAAACCAGGCAGATATCACAGGCAGGATCTATCGGAATCGTATTTAATCGACGACTGGTCCAAGTGCATCAGGACCTTGAGCGTATCCTCGCGAGAAAGTTGGGCGACGCGCTTGGTAGACGGATCTGGGAAATATTGGCAGAGTTGCGGGTCGCAGGGTAAACACTCAATTCGCCTGGAGATGTTGCCTGGAATCTTGATACACTCCTTGAAGATCATCGTTAATCCACAAGATAGTAGTTACATGCCTTCTGTAATAGCGGTCAATGTAGGAGACTCTTTCACCAATTTAGTAGAATTACGAACGATAACTATACGGTATTCGGACACTAGCGTTACGTTACTTCAAGATATAAAGGAATATTATCCGTGTGTCGAGATAGCTATAAAACAATGTCGAAATGGCGGCATAGACTGTAAGATACACGGTCTGCGTATAATCGGCCGTCAGAATATGTTCGAGAATCAGCTGACGACCTCGGTCTCTTTTCTCGCGTCCGATTGGGAAGTCTTGCAGGAACAAGTGGCGATACAACGTAACACCGATGCACCACCTCAGCAATCAGCCGTTTACGTTTGGGGCTTGAACGACAAGGATCAACTGGGCGGTCTGAAAGGATCGAAAATCAAGCTGCCAATATACAGCGAAGTTCTCTCAAAATTGAAACCTATTCACATAGCCGGAGGAAGCAAGACTCTCTTTATCGTTAGCCAGGAAGGTAAGTTGTACGCTTGCGGGGAAGGAACGAATGGTAGGCTAGGTCTAGGGGACGACAACAACGTGTGCGAACCGAAGGCCATACCTTTCCTGAGTCAATTCGTGATCAAGAAAGTGGCGGTACATTCAGGCGGGAAGCACGCCTTAGCGCTCACTCAGGACGGTAAAGTGTTCTCGTGGGGCGAAGGCGAGGATGGCAAACTAGGTCACGGAAATTGCGTATCGCTGGATAAACCGAAGCTCATCGAGACGTTGAAGTCGAAGAGGATACGAGACATCGCTTGCGGATCGGGACACTCGGCGGCGATCGCGAGCAACGGCGAGCTCTACACCTGGGGCTTAGGCGAGTACGGTAGACTGGGCCACGGAGACACCATCACGCAAACAAGACCGAAATTGGTGCATGCTCTAGTCGGGCAGAGAGTTGTTCAAGTGGCCTGTGGTAGCAGAGACGCGCAAACCATGGCTTTGACCACCGACGGCTGCGTGTATTCCTGGGGCGATGGTGACTTCGGCAAGCTCGGTCGAGGTGGAAGCGACGGCTGTTACACGCCCTTGCTGGTAGATCGGCTGAGCGGTTTAGGCGTCATACAGGTGGAATGCGGGGCGCAGTTTTCTCTCGCTCTGACGAAATACGGCGAGGTGTGGACGTGGGGAAAGGGCGATTACTTCCGCTTAGGTCACGGTAACGATCATCACGTTAGAAAGCCCACGCTGGTCGAGGGTCTACGGGGCAAGAAGATCATTCACGTAGCGGTTGGCGCGCTGCACTGTCTCGCGGTGACCGACACCGGTCAGGTGTACGCTTGGGGTGACAACGATCACGGGCAGCAGGGCAACGGCACGACGAGCGTCAACAGGAAGCCGTCGTTGGTGCACGAGCTGGAGGACGCGAGAGTGAATAGAGTATCCTGCGGCTCGAGTCACAGCATAGCTTGGGTACTGGTCGATCAGCCCAGCAACGGGAACCAGGACCCGGTCACGTTCTCGACGGTGAGGGATCCATTGGGCCAGATGTGTCTGGGCCTTAACAACGCGCCGGAGCAGAACGGCGCAATTGCTGCGACAAACGACCCGGTCGCCACGAGGCCGTCGCTCGCCAGTATAATACTCTCGTTGGAGAGCAACGTCGCCAAACAGCAGGCATTGCAGCACGTGATAAACGCTCTTCTCATTATACAGGCACGAGTGGCGATAGTAACGGCTTTGCAGAGCCACTCGATGCTGACCGGCTGCGGGTCGGCGAAGCACGTGCCGATACCACCGGTGACGGACGTGATACCACCGTCGGAGGCGATCATGACGTCGAGTACGGAGCACGCGGTTTATCAGAACGTCGGTGACATCGCGCAAGGCGGAGGTGAGGCTCCGGCGAACGTCGCCGAGGCTGTCAACGTGGCCACCAGTCCTAAGCTGACCCCCGAATCGGAGGATTATCCGCTAGCCATGTTAGCCATGTCCATGTCCAGTTCCGCCAGTCTGTCCTCGCGTGCCTCGAGGATGTCGACGAGCGCGATGAGCGTTATAGCGGCCACCTTGACGTCCAACGCGCAGGTGGTGGGCGAGGACGGTGGGACGGCCTCTGGCCTGGACGAGTTCACGTCAGCGTTAACGGAAGACGACGCGAGAGTCCTGGTGGACCTGTTGAAGCTCGCGGTAGCTAACAGAGTCTGCGCGTCGGCCAAGGAGACGATATCGTCGGTCCTGATCGCTCTGGGAAAGGTACGCGGGTCAATCGGCAGTATGCTGCTGGAACTGTGCGTGACGGAGCTGGAGGACACCGCGGCGAACAGCAATTGCGTCAATAATACCCCGCAGCCTGTGGTGCAAGAAACGCCACACCCTTACATAGACGACACCACGTTGACCGGCCACGTGAAGATACCCGGTGCGGAGGCGCTCCGGGTGGAATTCGATCGGCAGTGCTCCACGGAGAAGCGGCACGATCCGCTCACGATAATGGACGGGAGCGGCAGAGTGGTAGCGGTCAGATCTGGCAGGGAGTGGACCGAGTGGGGCCCGGAGATCAAGATCCAAGGGGACGAGCTGAGATGGCGATTCTGCTCCGACGGATCCGTCAACGGCTGGGGCTGGAAGTTCACGGTGTACCCTATTCTGGCGAAAACAGCGCCTTACGAGCTCGGATCCGACAGGGCGGTGTTGTCGCAGCCGACCATAGCTCTGGCAGAACATCTTCTCATGGACAACAGCCTGATAAATTCCGACAGGAACGTCGCCTCGCGTTTGGCCACAGCTCTGGGCCAGTGCAGTCAGCTGAGCACTCTGTCCGCGCAACAGAGGATGTGGGCGTTGAGAAAATTACAGGTGGTTTACACGAACGGACCGGGCATAAGGCCCGAGGTGGCACTCTCGTCCCTGCTCGGTTCTCTACCGCAAGCGCTCTTAAGACAGTACGCGTACGAGGATCCTATGGTAAGAGGCGGCAAGCAATTGATGCACAGCGACTTCTTCAAGGTCCTCGTGGCGCTCGCGTGCGATCTCGAGCTGGACGGAATGCAATTCTGCTCCGAGGTGCACAAGTGGTCCTGGTTCCGGAGGTACTGTCTCGCTGCACGCGTGGCGAAGTCGCTTGTCGACCGCGTTCCTCTGCCGAAAGCGTTCTGCCACGAGGTCACCAAACAGCTGAACGAGATGGCGATGGACGGAGATGCCGACTACACGAAGGATCACGAGAATCACAATATATTCAAGCAGGGACACGACGAGCAGTTGCTGCAGTGGCTGAATCGTCGTCCGGAGGACTGGACGCTATCGTGGGACGGATCAGGCGCGATTTACGGATGGGGTCACAATCACAGAGGTCAGCTGGGAGGCTTGGAGGGTCCGAAAGTCAAGCTACCTGCACCGTGCGAAAGTCTGTCCGCGCTCAGACCGATCCAACTGGCTGGCGGTGAACAGACTTTGTTCGCCGTAACTGCCGATGGAAAAGTTTATTCGACAGGTACGACGGAACAGTTAACTAATCTAACTAACGAAGTTAAATTTTTTAATCGACTCAACTGGCTAGCTGACTATATTTTCAATCGTCAGCTAGCCAATTAAGTCGATTTAAAAATTTAATTTCGTTAATTATATACTGGCGAAGTAAATGTGTTTATTCTGTTTAATCTAACTAACTTTCCTTAACGAATTGTAGCATATTGTCGAATTTTAATGTGATGCCTTGCAGGCTACGGAGCTGCGGGACGCCTCGGGATAGGAGGAACTGACTCCGTTATGATCCCGACGCTATTGGAATCGATACAGCATGTATTCATCAAGAAGGTGGCCGTTAGCTCGGGAGGCAAGCATTGCATCGCTTTGAGCTCGGAGGGTCACGTGTATTCCTGGGGCGAAGGCGACGACGGCAAACTGGGACATGGTAATAAAGTGTCGTATGATCGGCCGAAATTGATCGAGGATTTGCTTGGCGTAGAAATCGTAGATATTGCTTGCGGTGGTCATCATAGCGCCGCTATTACAAGCGCTGGTTGGTTGTACACCTGGGGAAAAGGTAAGCTATGGGCAAAAAAAGCGCCGAAGCTTTTATATTTCTAATGGTTTCGAGAATATTTAATAACTATTGCGCGCTTAAATATTCAATTACTAGGAAATTATCACGTAGTTTTGCATTGTCTAAAAGAGATAATTGATTGCAGGACGATACGGACGTCTCGGACACGGTGACAGCGACGATCAATTACGACCGAAGGTAGTGGAAGCTTTGCAAGATTACAAAGTGATCGACGTAGCATGTGGAAGCGGCGATGCGCAAACGCTCTGTGTAACGGACGATGACAACGTGTGGAGTTGGGGCGATGGAGATTACGGAAAATTAGGTAGAGGCGGAAGCGACGGATGCAAGGTTCCACTGAAGATAGATTCTCTGGCCGGGCTCGGCGTAGTTAAAGTCGAATGCGGTAGTCAATTTTCGGTCGCTCTGACGAGATCCGGAGCGGTTTATACCTGGTAATAACAACACACAGCAATTTATTTTTACATATTTCTCTTGTATTTTATATATATATTATATATATTATAATTTATTTTTACATATTTCTCCGTTTATTTTTAATGATTCATCTTGATCTTCTTTGACGATCTCTTTTTGTTTATTTGTAGGGGCAAAGGCGACTATCATCGCTTAGGCCACGGCACGGACGATCATGTACGTAGACCACGTAAGGTAGCCGCATTGCAAGGGAAAAAAATCATTTCAATAGCAACGGGTTCCTTGCACTGCGTCGCGTGTTCCGACAAGGGAGAGGTCTTCACTTGGGGCGACAACGACGAAGGCCAGCTCGGCGACGGCACCACGAGCGCGCTTCACAGGCCAAGATTGGTACACGCGTTGCAGGGCAAGAAAATCACGCGAGTCGCTTGCGGTAGCGCGCACACGCTAGCTTGGAGTACCGCGAAGGCAACGCAAAGCAGAATGCCGGCGTCCACGCCCATGGAATACGACCTGGTTAAAGATCTGTCGTACTCCGTGCTGCGCAATAGGCTGGTGTTACTGCATCATTTCGCGGAACTTTTATGCCCTGCTCTGGCCATGTTTCCAATCACCGGGCATATCGGGCTGAGCAAGCTGGCTCCTATGTTGGTATACAGTATAAAGGAAGCGACATTCCGCAAGGTTATTCAAGCCACGATGGTCAGAGATCGTCAACATGGACCTGTGATCGAATTGAACAGGATACAGGTGAAAAGAGCTAGAGCAAAGGGTGGATTAGCTGGACCAGATGGTATAAAGTCTGTCTTCGGCCAAATGATGTCAAAGATGTCTCTCTTGACGCAGGATGTACTGTTTCTACCTCATAGAGTATGGAAAGTTAAATTCGTGGGTACGTATTTTATCAACGTATAATCACGATTTCATATTAAATTTCATTAAAATTGTTAATACGTTCGTATTATTTTAGGGGAAAGCGTCGACGATTGCGGTGGTGGATACAGCGAAAGTATAGCAGAGATGTGCGACGAATTGCAAAATGGTTCCTTGCCGCTATTTATACCTACACCAAACGGCCGCGAAGATAACGGCACAAATCGAGATTGCTTCTTGTTGAACCCCATGGCCGACTCCCAATTGCATATGAATATGTTTCAGTTCTTAGGCATTCTAATGGGCATTGCTATACGAACCGGTAGTCCATTGAGTTTAAATCTAGCCGAACCAGTTTGGAAGCAACTTGCAGGTATACCTCTGACACCTGCGGATTTGACGGAAGTCGACAGGGATTATGTCCCTGGTTTGCTTTGTATCAGAGACATGGATCCCGACGAGAAAGTCTTTCAGACATTAGAAATGCCATTTTCCACGCCATCCGCTGCAGGGCACGATGTGGCATTATCTAACAGGTATTGTATTCAGTAATTTTCGAATTTATTATTTTATATGTATTCCATATAATATTTTATATTAAACAAAATTCTAACATTTAAAAAAAATCTTCAAAAATATCTTCAATTAATAAATTAAGAAAAAAGATCTAAATTATATTTTTATAATGAAATTTTGTGTGCTGATACAACAGATTTAATTTGTATTGCTTTAGGATTGTTAAACTTATTTTATAATGCTGATCTGATAAAATCTGATAGAAAAAAGGTGGTATAAATAGAATGTATTATAATAAAACTTCTTAAATTTTCAGATATCTTAAAATAACACCAGAAAATAGGCACGAATATGTAAGATTGGCGTTAGATTATAGACTACACGAATTTGATGCTCAAGTAGCAGCTGTACGAGAAGGCTTATCGAAAGTCGTTCCTGTGCCCCTATTGGCACTATTTAGCGGTGCTGAACTTGAAACGATGGTTTGCGGTAGTCCAGATATACCACTTAATTTATTAAAGTCCGTTGCAACATATAAAGGTATATACTCTATTGCAGTTGTGTGTATCACGTCAAAGTACTTACATATTGACTTGCTTTAAAATAAAAATATATCTTGTTTTGCAGGTATTGAAGCGACTGCACCACTTGTCCAGTGGTTCTGGGAAGTCATGGATGAATTTTCAAATCAAGAACGATCGCTTTTCCTTCGTTTTGTTTGGGGTAGAACACGTTTGCCGCGCACAATCGCAGATTTTAGAGGCAGAGACTTTGTCTTACAAGTAAGAAATTGCCATTTCTCGATAAGAAGCATTAAGATGCAGTTATTGTACAACACGTCGTTATTATCTTCTTCTTAGGTAATGGATAAGTACAACCCACCGGACCAGTTTCTTCCTGAAAGCTACACTTGCTTTTTCCTCCTGAAAATGCCGCGATATTCGTGTAAAGCAGTTCTACGACAAAAACTGAAATATGCGATTCATTTTTGTAAGAGCATCGACACCGACGAATACGCTCGAGTACAAGCTGCAACCAATTCCGACACCGAAGATACGGATAGTTTAGCAAGCGAAGAACACACTTCGCTTTAAATCATTCATTATGTGAAATGGTTATTTGTGTTTGAAGTGTCATTTCCGTTGACTTCTTTAAAGATGTGTTCACAGATTCTCCAAAAAAGTCCTATTTTTCTTACACAGTATATTTATATGCTACACACTATGCTAATACTTAAATACATGTACTGCTTTTGTAGCACGACCAGTTTATTGTATAGTAGATGTTAATAACAAAAAGTAAATAAACCATTAAGATTATTAGGGTTTTCTTAGTCGGTAATATTATTTATTTTGTAGCTAAATATAGAACTTAATTCCGTAATTTTTTACTAGTGTTTTTAGTCTAATGTCAAAACTGTTAGTGTTCAAGAAATAGTTTGCATAACGTCGTTATACGTTTCGAAATACATCGTAGAAATACATTACGATTTTCAAAGCAGATAATATTATATGTTCTATATCACACAATTTTTATATAACTTCATATTTTGATTGCATATGTCATACATTAAAATAGTTTATATGTAGCGAAAACATCCACTAGTCTTGTTATTTTTACTAAATAATCAAATTGCGGATAAGGCAGTGCAATGTCATCGGTTTCTTCTTTTATATATTTACTGAATTATTTATTGATAATAAAACATATATATGACGGCACATACTCAATCGCAGCAGATTTCACAATCGAAATATTCTGATACAATATCAAGGTCAAAAGGCTGCTTGCATTGTTCTATACAGTCTAACAATAAAATCTTGTATATAAGTCTGTGAAAAAAACTCTCGTAAGAGAGTTATTAGCGATAAATATTCTCCAGAGTTTATATTGGCAACAAGGAAAGTTATTTTTAGAAAGCTGATGAATTGATTTTATCAAAAATATAATTTGCAATATTAGATTTAAATAAGATTCTTTCTTCCTCGATTCCTTTTAGTATCTATCGATTTGTATACTTTTTTCAGGTTTTCATCGATCTCGCGTTAGCATTGTGATACATGATCAACTTTATATAAGCACATATTTACTTTTTTAAAACAAATAGGTAAGTGGATGTACAAATGTGACAATATTTAAGACTTCTGGTTTCATTCTGTAAGAACTGGCAAAAACTAATCTCATGACGAAATTAGTTTCTCTCATTATCATTATGTGTATCAATACAGCAATATCGGATATTTTATAATAATTAGAGAGGATAACGCACGCATTGCGTAAACTACGAGCAAAAAAAAAGACAACATAGATAACAGATTGAGCAACCATGTAGCGCTTTACATAAATCTCTCTTTTAAGTATTGTTTTTCTTATTTAGCATGTGCAAATATATCGAGTAATGTTGCTTTAATGCGATTGACGTCGTTCGTAATATTTTTTTCGTTGGGCGAGTCACGAAAGCAACAATTTTCTCAATCAAACGCGCGATGCGGACACGGACTGATATCGCGGGCGAGAGAAATTAGCGTTGAGAAATGCGGTGCTGCAATGGGAAGTTCTTTGATAATGTAAGTATGTATATGCTGTGAACAGTGTAAGTGTAAAGAATGAACCACAACAAAATAGTCGCGCGATACCGCACGATCCGTTAACTGGGGACACTGTAGTTCAATCTGCGCTAATATTGCAGTCGCACACAAGCTGAGTTTGCGTGCAATACGAAATGCTTCGTTTAGTAAGGAACAAGGTATATATTTGATTTGAAATTAGTGTTTAGTGATATATTATAAAGAGAATGGTTTTATTTATATTTTTGTAAAAAGATAGAAACTACATACATTCATCTTTTCATTTTTTAGTTGCCTAAGTGGGGTCTTAGAAATAACCGAGCAATCGCTACATCCGAAGAGAACGAGATAAAGAACATTGACATTCCTGGCAATGCAGACGTTGTAATAATAGGTAATTAAGTTTATACTTGTAGAAACAAGATAAAGAATTATGTTAATCGGACTCTCTCTCTCTCTCTCTCTTTCTAGCAACTTATATAAAAATTGAATATTCTACACTGTATTTGAATTAAAATATAATTAGACGTTTTTTTAAGCAATATCTTCGCACGTAGAATTAAAAAAAAATAAAAATATCTTAGTTAAACATTATAATCGGTTTTAACGTTTACGGACACAGATTTAATAATAAATTCAATTAAAATGCTCATTATAGGTGGTGGCAGCGCTGGTTGCAATGCACTGTATCAGTTAGGAAAACGTGAAGTCAATGCAGTGCTCTTGGAAAAATCTAAGCTTATATCCGGCACAACATGGCATACAGCAGGTCTCCTGTGGCATTTACGCGGAATATGCGACGTAGAGACGGAATTGCTGAAAGCTTCACGATTGCTTTACGAATCTTTGCAAGAAGAAACGGGTATAAATCCAGGATGGATAAACAACGGTGGACTTTGCATCGCTCATTCTCCCGTAAGTGCAAATATCTCTACATTGATTGATATGCCTTTATCCATTTCTCGGAGAATAAATATCCGTTATGTTTTTCGTAGGAGCGAATAGCCGAGTACGAAAGATTAGTTACTAGCTGTAAGAATTTCGGTATCGATGGATACATGATTGATCCGGTCGAAGCAAAAGAAAAATTTCCCCTCCTAGATAAAAATGCGTTTCAAGCTGCGATATACTCTCCAGCGGATGGTACGATAGATCCTGCCATGTTAGTAAATGCGTTGACAAAATCAGCAGAAAGAAACGGTTGCAAGGTACTTCATTTTCTTCATCACCATCAGTCTCTACAACACACATTTATGTAATAATAAAACTAATTTTATATACAAATTCTATAGTATATAGTTAGCAATTGATAGAGTTATTTGTTCGATAGCGATATGCGTGTTTTATATAAATGACTAGAACTGACGTAAAATTCTACCGTTAATCATTCATTAAAAGCTGATTTAGTTAAATATATATAGATAATTGCAAAATAATTTTTTAAGATCATCGAAGATTGTCCAGTCACTAAAATTCTTGTAGAGGATACCGACGGCCATAAAATCGTTCGCGGAGTGGAAACGCCTCATGGTATTATAAAAACTAACGTTATATTAAATGCGGCGGGAGCATGGTCTGGAACAATAGCGCGAATGGTAGGGCTGGATATCCCGTTGGTACCGATGAAACATGCATACATTGTTACTGAGCCGATGAACGTACAAGGATTGCCAAATGTTCGAGATCCCGATTTCGATATCTACTTTCGGGTGCAGGGTGGAAATATAAATATCGGAGGATACGAGCCAAATCCTATCATATTGAAATTTGTAAGTTTTATGTACTATATACGTTATACGTAAGATTAAATCTAATTGCTGTTATAGAAGAAACACGTGCAAGACAATGTAAAGTGTACGTACTCTTGATTAACTCAAACGATATGTATTGTCAAGCCGCCGGAGGACTTTTCCTTCAGTTTGTACGAGCTGAATTGGGACGTATTCAATACCCATGTAGAGGCGATGAACCGACTGATGCCCCCTTTGGCAACCACTGGAATAAGGACAACGGTGTGCGGCCCAGAAAGTTTCACTCCCGACCACAGACCTATCATGGGTACAAAATTTCAGCATTAATTTACGATCGACATTTATGCGTGACATAGGTACCTAAGTCTAAAATATAACAATGTCCAAAAGGTGAAGACCCACGCTGCACAGGTCTTTATTACTCTTGCGGATATAACAGCGCCGGAATGATGTTCGGAGGTGGTTGCGGAGAACAAATAGCATTATGGATAATTAATGGACGACCGGACAAACACATGTTCAATCAGGACATCAGACGGTAAAAATTTATTCAAATTAAAAGACAAATCTTAAACTGTAGAATGTAATACGATAAAATTACATCGTGTTTACTAAGCGAATTAAATTTTAGATTTATTAATCGTTCAAAACATGCCTTATATTTTTTATGTCGATATATAAAATAGAAAGTATCAGCAACATAATAAGTAAAATGCACTATTCTATTAATGTCTACAGTTAACTTCTTATACATGCTTCTTTTCTATCCAGATACATACCAGAACAAAGGAAAAATTCAGTTTGGGTGAACGAACGAAGTCATGAGGCTTATGCAAAAAATTACAATATTGTTTTCCCACATGACGAACATTTAAGCGGCAGGAATTTAAAGACAGATCCCTTCCACAATGTAAGTTATGCTTTATGTAGTTTATGTCAATCCAAGCTTTATTTTTCAACTAGATTACGCATTGTTTTTACTCGCAAACGTAAAGTGTTGTTATTTTTTAGTTTCTCGTCAACGAAGGTGCCGTTATGGAAGAACGACAAGGATGGGAACGTCCAGGATGGTTTCTACCGGATAACAAGACGGCTCCGATTTTACCTTATGATTACGGTGGTTATTATGATACACCAAAAAATACGAATGACACATACGCCGACATATTGAAAACAGAATGTACATTTGATTTTCCACCGCACGATAATATCGTAAGTCTCCCTCTCTCTTTTCGAGATTTGGCTAGGACTGTCATAAAATGTTTTTGCCTAATGAAAAATGTTGACTCGATAACATTTTTATGTATTTGTCGTAGATACGAGAGGAAGCGCTTGCCTGTAGAAATAACGTTGCCTTATTTGATATGTCGTATTTCGGGAAACATTACCTATGCGGCCCAGACGCGATAAAAGCGGCGGATTATATATTTACATCTCAAGTGGATCGAGAAATTAATAGAACTGTATACACCTGCATGTTGAATAAAAAAGGAGGCGTGGAAGGCGACTGCACGGTCACTGGTCTAGAATCTGGCCGGGGTGGTGTAGTCGATCCCATATTTAAGGGAAAAGCTTTTTACATAGGTATCTGTTTTTATTATCTTATCGAGCGTATACACCGCATATTTTATTCCAATCCTACATTATTGATACTTCCATTTCTCTGATTTTAGTGAGTGGAGGCATGTCGTCGTATCACACTTGGGCACATATCAGCAAAGTAATAAGAGAGAAAGGTTTCAGCGCATCTCTACATAATATTACAGAACAGATAGGAATTTTGTCAATTCAAGGTCCTAACAGGTATCAAAATGAAGTGCAAATACTAATAAACATATAAATTGTTATAAAAAATATATCACATGTCGTCTATTCAATAAATCTCGTTATTACAGCCGCCAAGTTCTTCGAACGTTAGTCGACGATGATCTCTCGAATAAATCATTTCCGTTCTCAACTTCAAAACTAGTGCGAATAGATGGTGAACTGGTGCACATGTTTAGACTTAGCTTCGTGGGTGAACTTGGTTTCGAATTACACATTCCAAGAAGTTCGTGCGAAAAGGTCTATAAAGCTGTAATGGAATGTGGTAGAAAATATGATATGAAATTAGCCGGCTTCAGGGCGCTCTACAGTTTAAGTTGCGAGAAAGGTGCGCAGCAATATACGAAGAGAGTACATGCTTTTTATCCTTTTTAACTTTATGCTAATTTGTGACGATTGTTAATTTGTCTATCAGGATATCATCTTTGGGGCGCAGACTTAAGGACGGATGACAATCCGATAGAAGCAGCTTTAGAAATCGTCTGCCGCAAGAACGGCAAGTACTTAGGAAAGACATCTGTTGAACAGAGCCGTAAAAATGGAATAAAAAAAAGACTAGTACATTTACACATAAATGAGTGAGTATATCGTTTTGCGATACAATGTGACCCTGATATTCTTGGTTTATCAATATTACAAATGCGCACTGTTTATGTACAAACACTTGTTTAATTACAGCGATATACCACTGTGGGGTATGGAGAGCGTTTATAGAAATGATCAATTAGTTGGTTATCTAAGAAGAGCTGAGCATGGGTATACCTTCAAGAGTAGCATTGGACAGGCGTAAGTAGATCAGATGACGAACAATAGAGATGCGAATAATTACATATATGTATATGTTTACTTTCGCGTTTTTCAGATACATTACAGCTCCAAATGGGCAAAATATTACAAAGGAATTTTTAGAGACGGGTACTTACCACATTGAAGCAAGGAGGAAAAAGTATCCCGCGAAGATGTATCTTCAAAGCCCATTCGATCCACAGAACAAGAGAGTACTAGGTGTATATACAATATAAAAATACTTAGCGATATTATTCCTTTTGATTCTAAACCATCTGCGAAAAGCAATTGTGTCTCAATAATCACATTTTATATTTTTTTACATACATAAAAGAAATAGTATAAATTACTTGTGTTACTATGACGAAACAGTATGAAACATTCCGTCACACAGGCCTATCCCGCTAATGGATTAGCATGTATAGTTATATTATTTATCCTAATTTCTGCGAGCGGTTTGTAATTCTTAGGATTCACCGGTAGTTTTTCCAATTGCTCCAAGGTTTCTAAACCGTCAATGACTCTGCGATAAGTAAACAAAGAATGACCCATAGTTTTACATTCGCTATATGTATAGTAAAATTTAAAAGGATATTTAACTTACTTCCCAAACAAGGTGTACTTTAGATCCAGGTGCGATTGAGGCGCGTAAGTTATGAAAAACTGACTGCCGTTTGTGTTAGGGCCGTTGTTAGCCATGGAGACGAGACCTCTCGTATTGTGCTTGAGCTCCTCTTTAAATTCATCCTCGAACTTGCGATTCCATATGGAGGTTCCCCCTTTACCCGTGTTGGTGGGATCTCCGGTTTGAACGATGAAGCCTTTTATGTTCCGGTGGAACATGCAATTGTCGTAGTACCCACTGGCGCAGAGCGCAAGAAAGTTCTGAAACGAGAACCGTATTACATGGTTTGTAATTTAGTGCCTTTAATCCCGCTCTGGAATTATTTAGCGCAGTATACTTAATATTAAATTGTAAAAATATATAGAAATAACTGCAAGTATAGGTTATGCATCGCTGACGAGTGGTTATATGGTTATATGAGAAAATTAACCGATACCTCGCACGTTTTCGGGCACATCTCGCAAAATAATTCTATTTTGATGTCACCAACGTCCGTGTGCAACGTTACGCTCTGGAAAAAGAAAACACACAATATTTCTATCACTCAAATCTTACAGATGAAAGCAAGTCAAATACTACGGACAATTTAACATACCATTTTTCACAACGTATGTCGTGTGTTCGAGCAGGAGAATCCAATCTAAGGTAATTCCGTCAATCTTAAGACCCGCGTTTGACAGCAAATAAATCCTCTTCGGAGCACACTGCACAACAGGGTTCTCGCACGCTCATTGGTTTTCGCGCGTTCAAGTGAGAAATGTCGGAACGGGAGAGTAGTGCAGAAGAGTGGAGGTGCAGAAAGTGCCGTTGAATTGCGCACGAGATGCGCGTGGTTTCATTCCGGAGTCAAATAGCGTCCGTAACGATCATCGATCTGAGAATTATAATGTTTACATTATTATATTGTACATTATATTATTAATTAACATTACTACATTATTAATCATTATATTCTAAAATGATTCTAAATAATAACGCGGAGTAAATGCGTGCGTGTGCGCGCGCTTGAGCTCGACGGTGCCCGATTCCGAAGCGAGAGGACTGAGGAGCAGCGCCGTTCACGGCGGCGACGGCCGAGGGGCAAACTGCTTCCCGAAGTTCCCGTTGCGCGCGTCCACTACGCCACTCTCGCGCCGCGTCAGCCGCGTGCACAACGGACGGTGGCGACTGTCGAGCGGAAGCAGTGATTCGGTGAACTCCCCGGGGCGCACCATTTCCGCGAGGAGTATCCTACATATCGGCTCGGCGGACGGAGCGACCGCGAGCGATCCGGGATCCAGACAGTCGCGATCGCGAGGAGATCGTCGTACGCACGAGAGGAGAGAGAGAGAGAGAAATCGGTCGACGCGTCGCCGTTTCGCGTGTGTGTGTGTGCGCGCGGGCCAAGCCGGGATCCGGCGACGAGGACGAGTGGCGCGTCTGTGAGAACGCGCGTTCCCCTCGGCGAGAGCGTGACGTAATTGTATTGATCCGCGGCGGAGGAAGGGCCCGAGAAAGAAAGAGAGAGAAAGAGAGAGAGAGAGTCGCGCGTTCGCCATCTTGGGACGAATTGTGTGGAAAAGGAAGTTTCTGCGTCCCGCTTAGGCGCGGCGGCCGTATACGTCGTACGTGGTGGAAAATCCGTGGCGATCCGCGCGTTAATCTAGTTTCACCGGGAGTTAACCCTGTTGTGATTTGGTAACCCATTTGGACGGACCAAGGTAAGGCGTTATTTTTTTTCCCCTCTCGCGGCCCCACGAAAAACGGTCGGCAAGAGTCCTTCCTACGTGGATGGCTCCGCTGTACCCGACACTTCTCCCCCCCCCCCCCCTTCCTCTTTCCTCCCCTCGCTCCCTCCCGCCCTCCCTCCGGTCAGGGTCCCCCCCGACGCCCCGCGGGGCGCCGTCCGCTTTCTTCCCGACGGGATACCGTTATCCGAAGAGGCGAAAACCCGCGACACGGCACGGTGGCGGCCTGGAATAACGCTCTCGCCTCGTCTTCCTCGACTTCGACGATCCGATACGAGAGCATCTTCTGGGCGCGCGAGCCGCGTTGTTTTGAGCGGTCGCGATCTTTGACATCGGCGCGCTTGCGAGGGGTTGGGTCCGCGAGCACGGCGTACACCTGCCCCCTCGGTAGCGCGGGGGATAAAGCCGTTCGGTGACGGGTTCGCAATAAGTCGCGGAGTTATTTTCGTCGCTTTTACCACGGTCTTTTTTATTCCGCGCACACCGCGAGCGGAGCGGCTTGTACCGACACGGCGTGGGACAGACAAAGCTTTTTCCTTGGACCGCTCTGGCCTCGGCATCGCCTGTGTTAACGCGCACCTCGTCGCGCGGTGTGTGCGGCAATTTGCGCGCTTTTAGAAACTCCTCTCCACGCTACTTTCGCGAACTTTACCGAGACGAATCGCGAATTGGAATTAACGCTGCCACCTCGCTGTTATAGGAAGTCGATCGTCGGGCGTTTAGAAGCACTGGAGTAAAGTGCTTATATGTATTACAGTGATTATTGCATTATACACGATACCACAATCTGTTGTAATGAATCGTAGTTTTCGCTCGATTATACGTTCTATCGAATAACAATAAACACTGTAGAGTGGGCGTATGTGTGCTAGTAGTAGCTCTTACAATGGTTAAATTCTATTGTTAAACATTTTAAATTTTAACGAGACACTTTATATAACTCAAAGAAGCCTTTTTCAAAAGACAATTAGTGCATTGAAATTATTTTAATATATTTAAATTCATTTTTTAATTTGCTCAAATTGCAGTTATTAATATTAGCCATAGAAAGAAGAAAGTAGGGAATATGTGCATTTAGATAACTTTGTTCTTGCAGACAAAGGGTTCGTTCTTTGGGTCTGATTGGTACTAAATGGTTGCGTGCAGACAGCATGTCTACTCTGTCAGGGATTGTGTCGAAGGGGGAGAAAGGAAAATCCAAGTTTCAATCATTAGATATCAATAGCTTGTACCGGGTGAGTAGGGTGAGTTCGAACATTTTATTACTTTTTCTTATTAGTTTTTCGGAGAGATACCTTTTTTAGCGAGTATTTGCTATCTAAGACTTAGATGCATTAAATAAGCCAGCTTAAATTATTTTTAATTTTACCAATCTCTTACATATATTTTAATATTATATTACATATAATCGTTAACATTCTTGATATTGAATATTTATATAAAGTCTCTTTTTATACTTGTGCTATTGTTTGAAAGAAAAGTTCTTGTCTACGGTGCAAACTGGTTAAACATTTCCAACCGATTTTTCCATGAAGGGTGAATCTTTGGAGCCGCATCAGCAGAAAAATACATTACCGCGCAAACATGGAATGCAAAGTCTTGGAAAGGTGCCTTCGGCACGGCGTCCTCCAGCTAATTTGCCCAGTTTAAAAAGCGAAACTAGCAGCAGTGACCCGGCTGTCAGTCTTGTGCCAAGTGGAGGAAGTGGTTGGGCTACTACTAAGGATTCAACATCGTCGACAACTACTACTACCACCACAGTAGCAACTTCATTAGATAACACTACTGTAAGTTATAATTTAATTGTTTCTTTTAGAATATAAGACAAAGGAATAAGATGTAAGAGTTTATTGTTCCCGAAATAGGTTACAAATTTATTTTATATTCTACTAAAAGAGAAATTTTTATTATATACGTTATGTTTGTGTAACTCAAGATGTAATGTTAATTAAAAATTAATATTTTTTTGCAGACTGTCTCTTCAACAGCACAATGCGCAGCAGGGACCACTGTTTCAACATCCCTACACTCTTTACTGCCGACACAACAAAATGTGGCGCAAGCTCCTTTTTTGGATCAAGCAAACAACAAATCATCATGGAGCGCGATTATGAGCAGATCAGGAGACGGTACGTGGAAAAAAACGTTCCTATTAGCATTACTGGCATGTATACATAGCATTAATTAACGTAGAATGTTAAGGTTTTAAGTTTTTTTCTCAATTTTTCACATTTTCCGTTTCATTAATACACTATCAAGCTCATTTATCTAAAAGCAGGCATGTATGCTTAAAGTAATATAAAAAAAGATCTGACTTTTTTCAAAATTCTTTAATGACTAAAAATTTCTAATGGTATCTAATCGCGGCTACAAGGCGAAAAGAAACTTCACTTTTCCACGTGTAGGTATTCATAGTCGCCTCCCCCCTACGAAAAGGAAGTGTGCAAGACCGTAGGCGGGGGCGATGCGTGCAAAATTGGTTGTATATATATTGTGGTCGTTGGTTATGTATAAATTATTATTTCCATATGCTGATCAATAGCATCCGATAGGGTTAAAAATTAATTGTACATTATTTATCCGATATGATAAATCCATATATAAATATATATATTAATGTACAATTGTGTGATATAATATCATTATATAATGATGTCGCATATAGTATTTATTTAAAACAATCTATTGGAATATAAACGCACGTAACTACATCATGAAACGTTAGACAGATGTCCAGAGTTGGATTGATAAAGGACTTCACAAACTCTGAGATAATGATATGTCGTGATATAGGATATGACAGTAACTATTCTGGTTCAGCTAGCACACATTTGCGATACTTATATCCTTTTAACATCCATTTCTGGACGTTGGGCATGAGTAAAGTATGAGCGGAGTGGTGTCGTTTGGGTGGTGCAATTAATTAGGTACGCCCATTGTGGCAGCAGTGGTTGGTTACGCGGGGCTCGTGGGGGGCGCGAAAGGGGGAAGAGGTGCCCTTGGACTGAGTTTCCTCGCCCACCAGTCCCCGCAGTTCCAACACGAGTTTCCCAGTCTCAGTGGACAGCCGTCCGCCTCCGTCTCCACTCAGAGCCAGACTCAACAGTCCTCAACAACATCCAATGCAATCTCAGTCGCAGTCCATCACTCGTTACTACAGCAACAGCCGTATTCCCACAACCACTCAGGTGGGGTACTGCTTGCCTGTTGCTGCTAGATTCCACTTTTTTATCTCTTTTTCTAGTAGTGCTCTTTGTGCTTATCCCTATGATGGCTTTTTAAAAGGTTGCATTTCGATTAAATTTACTCGATTATGAGTAAGATGGAAGCTGCATAGATTGATGTAAATAAATCTGTTAATGAAAACTGCAGCAGAGATGTACAAGAATGTGCTGCATGCGGATTCTTGACTCTATAAAGGCCAATAATGGGTCTAGTAAATTGTGCTTTAAGAAGTAGTAGTTTATTTACACATTGGATGTTTCATGAAGACTATTCATTTGTATGTGTCTTAGGAGATATTAATGATGATAAAATATGTTAAAATGATAAAAATATTTTTTTTTAAAGTTTTATTATATGTATAATCGAAGCCATATGAAAGTACAATAAAGATTTTTTATCTGGTCATTAATATTCTTTTCACTAATTTTCTTTTATTATTGATTTATTTTAATTAATTTTTTCATGAATCTGTTATGATTAGATTATTTTTTTAGAAATACCATGTATATGCTGATATATCAAAGAAATTAGTCATCAAAATACTGTTTAAAAGTTAAGTAAAGATATTTTTAATCTCGTCTGCAGATATAATTTTTTAAAATTCTTATTCGGTAATGATATTTTTATATGGCAAATGTGCCTATTATTATTTAATAAAAATAAAGTATTACGTAAATTTTATATTCTCCGTTTACATTATGGCACGATTATTTTCTGTATTAGATGCTATTCCACGAAAAAAATTTGAAAATTACATTTTGCATTAAGATGCATATATATTTAAAGAAAGATATCTTGTGCTTTATAGAGATATGTATATTCTGGAAATAAAAGTTTTTACGAAATCTCTTTTTATATGTATCAAGATTTATAAATAATTTTCTTTGTGGAGTAGCTTATATACTTGACATTATCAATAGTAAAGATCTAATTTATGGCTTTATACTAGTTTAAAAAAATGTTTAAATATATAGATACGCATATTTGTTACGTTATAATTTTAGATATAGTGTAAAAGATTGACTTGACTATAAATGTTGATCTGCATTATTATATACATTTGTAGAAAATTAGATGACACCACAGTGTGTATGTACCAAATCTCGCACGTCATTTTTTAAATTTTACTTATTTTATGATTAAATTTAGAGAGACATATGCATCAAGAATCGAGATTAGTACATAGTGTTAAAAGACATGTCTTTGTCCTTTTAATTCAGTGAATTTTTCTTAATATTTTGGATTGTCCCTTCTCAATTTTTTTATATTTTTAACCGTGTACCATGAAATGCATTATACTATGACATTCTGTTATGTAAAATACTTGTATTACATATTTCTCATGATTAAGTTTATATGCATTTATATACAGAAAAGAATGATTTGAACATTAACATTATCCCCAAATATTGCAAATACATATATAACAAAATTATTATAATTTAAGATTTATGTGGACGACATGTGTTCAACATGGAAATAAAACCTGAAATATTTTTTTAATTATTATTTAATCGATCTTAAATGCATACATGTTATAATAATATAATATCATTTTATACATGTAGCAGAATAATTATAAATTTCTAATTATTTCAATATTACAATATATATATTTACATGTATATGCAAAAAGATATATAAATTTATTTATGTAAAAATATTTTAAAGTACTATTTTATAAGAAATAATACAGTTGTAATATAAAATATAATTTTATTTACGTAAATGTATCTCTGTCTATATGTATTGTAATTAAAATAATTAGCTTTATATAATATGAAATGAAAGTACAAGTTTTATTAACTCGTATGGTTTATCTTTATGCTTATTTTAGATGAATTAGATGTTAATTTATTTTAAGAATAATCGAGCACTTTATTTTCTATGCTTTATTTGTATATTGTTCAATTTTTTGTTGTTCACGACACTATCTCCGTAAAGCATGTTATATAAATACGTGGGAAAGTTATGCACAATCTACGAAATAATCGCGTGCGAGCATGTATCTTGTTATCTCACTAAATATTCATTCTTTATTAGGTTTTTTATTATCATGTGTTTTATAGGAATAGAAATATAGTATTATTTATCTATTTTAACTTCTAATATAATGAATAAATTACGTAGGTGGGACGCCGGGAAACCAACAGCAATCGAATCGAGAATTAAATGCGCAATATGGTCCAGGACCGAGCCTGCGTCCACAGAGTAAGTTTATTTCACCTTAATCATCGTAGAATTATCTGATTTGAAAGTACAAATTAATCATTTGTCACTGAATTCTTGCAGCCGAAGGAAGTTGGATTCAAGGTGGGAGTCGTACGGCAAGTGGCGCAGTGCCAGTAACATCAGCTGGCCCCGGAAATGGGAATACTCCGGCGGCCCAGGGCCTCCCTTTAAATATACCTGTTTCAGGCGGACACACCCAAGAGGGACCCGGTGGAGGGCGGCAGAACTTGGGCCAATCGCCCAACATGGGCGCGGGCCCGGGAGGCCAGCATAACGCCGTGAACAATCAAGGTTCTGCGCCTTCTTCCGGTTCTCATCAAATTGGGCCAAACCTGCATCACTACCGGGGACTTATCCCGCCATTTGTAAGTTTATTATTACAATCTTGAAAGTCTGAATTTGTGTGGATCTTTTTTTTTTTAATTTGCGTAACAAAATGTATTATATGATGTTTTTAGATGTATAGATCAAATTTTCCTGGTGGATTTTCTTCGCAATTTTCATCAAATTCTGGATCCAACAGCCCCCGACCTAGATTTAATCATCCCTTGGATCGATTTCCACCTCCTCAACGTGATCGCATGGCTGAGGAAGAAATGATGACTAGACCCATCATCAAAGAGGAAGATCTTACTCGTATGGATGATATTTCCCGTGACGCAGGATGGGCTGCGCACGATGATATTGATTATAACCAAAAATTGGCCTTTAGCGACGACGAAGCTGAATCAGAACCATCGAAAAATGTCGAGAAAAAAGATACTAAGGAGAAAAAAGGCGATGATAATGTCGCAGAGGAGAAGGAGAAACCTCGAGATAATCGAGACTCGAAGGAGCTCCGCGATCCGCCGCATCGTCCTTGGGCTCAATCTATGAATCGTGATTATCGTGGGTCGAACGGCGCAAGTGGTGGCTACGCCGGTCAATCACAGTTGCACTCTGTACATTCTTTAAGAGGTAAGTATAGTTTTATTAAAATAAAAAGCGCATTATGATTTATTTAAATTATGTCTAATGCATCTATCTGTATTCCAAACAGGTGTCGAGGACGATGAAACGTGGAACGAACGACGAAGAATCAAGGTTGAGGTTGCGTCCGTTGTCGAGCGTGCGCGATTGCGCAAGGAAGAAGAGGAGAAACGTTTTCAAGAATCAACGAAACAAGCAGCAGCTAAGAAATTACAGGACTTGGAGCAAAAGATGAAAGAGAAGCAGGCGAAGCATAAGGATGAGGAACGTGGGCAGTCTGGCGAGCCGAAAAGCTTGATCAGCGTCCCGCCTGTATCTCTTCCTATACCCGAATGGGAGAGAGAAAAGGAGAATAGAGAGCGAGAGAGCAGAGAACGCGAACGGTCTCGCACTTCGTCCGAGGGGAAAGATGAGAAAATTATCGCATCTGGACGCGAGACTCGCGACAATCTGAGAGAAGGCAGAGATCAAGGACTGACGGACTTCCGTCAGAGCGATCGGCAGAATTTCTTACGACAACAGGACACAGTGCGTAGCGAGCGCGATAGGGAACGCGAACGCGATCGTGATCAAAGAGACTCGAGAGATCGCGAGCAGCCGGCGTTCTCCCGACACTTTCAGAATAACTTGCCGCCCAGGTTTCAAAAGCAGCAGGCAGAGAGAAGCGGTGCGAATTTCAACCGAATTTCGCCGAATGCGGAAAGACCTGCTTCCCAGTCTGTTCCATTCTCCCAACAATACGATCCCGGTAGATGGCTTCACAATTACAATTCATTGAGTAAGTTTATGGATCATTTCTGTGTTAAAGTTACATCTCTTATTCTAATAATTGTAATTGGATTGTAAAGAAAATAATCAAAGGTCTTTACTATTTCAATTAAGAACAACACGAAAAGATGAAGTTAATAAAAAATAATGATTTAGTGAATTGTACAATATATGAATTTTTAGCTTGACTACAAATTTGATAGTATCTTAAATTAAAGTGATCTTTAACGTGACATTTCTTATTTTAAGACTTGTTTAATTGCCATTTTCTTTTTTCTATAATAAGATGTTAAAAAATTAATACATTATATTAAGTGAAATTTGTATTAGTAGACAGTGGTATGAAGCAACCCATGCCATCGCAACGTCGTAATAGAACCGATTCGGACACATCGGCACCATTGGATGATGAACGACCTCCGTCTCGAGATCATCGCGGTGGTGCACCACCGTCAAGAGAAGATCGTTATCGGCACTCTTCGCATCGGTCCTACGATAGCCGCAAGCCAGGTGGCTATTACGACGAATACAGTCGTAATTTTAGAGACTATGAGTACGATGACAGACATTCTCGTGATTCTTGGGAACGCGAGAGACACTTCGATGATAAAGAACGAGACCCGAAGGAAAGTCTGGACTCGAGAGATAATCGAGATACGCGTGACAGTCGTGATGCTCGTGACAACCGAGACGGTCGCGATGTCAAAGATTCTCGCTCTACCAGCCGTGATGCTCGAGATGTGAGAGATGTGCGCGACAAAGATAAGAAGGATTACGATAATTATTCAAAGGTAAAAATTTAAAATACGACTAGAGAATTTTTGTGTGATAGATTTTACCTTGACATTTTATATCGATCGGTTTATTTCGATCATACTTGTGTTCAACTTGGAAAAAATTTTGATTTTGTAGGATTCTTTCGACGAACGCGAACAAAGGGAGCGCTCTGAAAATCCGGAGTGGCGTGAAGAACGCAGCATGGGACAAGACAGACAACTCGAAAGTCGTCGCGACGCACCGAAAGAGGAGCGCAACGAACGCCCGCAAAGACCAGACTCGCGTGACAGTCGTGCCTCCAGAGAATCGAAAACGTCTTTGCGCGATGACGAGCTGCATAAATTACGGGATTGCAGTTCCTGGGTAAACGAAGTATCAGATTACGAGGAGAAGAAACGAGATTTGTATCACGAGGAGACTAGAGAAAGGGAAAGAGACAGAAGGCAACCGCCCGGTCCAGTTACTAAAGAGAAGATCGAAGCGGACGAATTGAAGAACGAGAAGCGCAGTCTGACTCAATTGAAAAGAGGTAGTGATCTTCAAGAGAAGAAGGAACAGTCGAAGGAAGTTTCCGCTGAGACGAAAAAGGATACGGATGTATGGAATAGGAAAACGGAACGTACTCCGGAAAGCAGACAGATTGAGAGGAGTGATAATTCGCCGAAGGCATGGGCTGACGCGATATCACCGACTTTTGAGAAGGAAGAGGAGAAGATAGCAGAAGCTGCTAAAGATGGCAAGGAGAGCGACGAAATTAAGCAGAGTTCGTTGGATAAACCCGCTTCAGAAAAAAGGGAGGAAGCTGTTAGCGAGGACGCCAAAGAGCAGGCCAAGGATGAGAAGAGAGAAAAGAGTACGCGCAATAGAACGAGCAGCAGTGGCTCCAGTTCTAGAGTTCGGGAGTCCCGAGGTGGACGTCAGTGGGGAGGAACCTTCAGCGTTTATACTCGCGGTTGGCGTGGCCCGGAATCCAGAGGACGAAGAGGCGGACCGCGACCTACCGGCAAATCCGGAATGTCTGCTAAGAGCGGTTCATACGGGCACACCGATTCCGAGAACAGCGCTGACGAGATATCCGGTTCCACCGAGTCGGGAAAAGAGGACAAGCGATCGGCTCGCTCTCCGAAACCCTCTCAGAAAGTCGAGAAGGACGAGCGCAATCGCGAGGTGTCGAGGCGGGATGACAAGCGGGGCACCGAGTATTCTCAGACCCGCAGCGAGAAGAGAACGTACGACGGAAAGCCCAGCCACGAGGCTTTCGCGCCATCAGGCGAGCCATCTCGTCGCGGCAGAGGCGGTTTCCGTATCCGGAATACGGCCACGGGCAGTCGTATGGAAGGCTACGGACCGCCGTCCAGTAAGAGTCCGTTCTCGTCAGAACGTAATACGGACGAGAAGCATCAGCAACAAAATGCCGGCCGGCAAAATCCACCAACCCCGACCTCAGAGAAAGAGGCGAGTCTCTTACAATCCGCGCCAGTTGAATCTACCGATGATAAGATAATCGCGAAGCAACAGGCACTTACAGCGGGTATCACAGGCAGACGCAATAAGTCTCCGAGTCAACAAGTTCAACAGTCCACTAACAAAGAAGCAAATCACGCGAATCAAGTCGCCAACGTCCCGTCCCAAAAAGCTCAAATGCGAAAGGATGAGTCACGTTCTAAGAGGCCTCGTAGTGGAAGTAGGAGAGTACGTATAATTACATTTTATTTTTTTACGTTACACACAAACATATTTAGAATATTTTAAATTTGGCAACACATTATCTTTTATTTAGTATTTTTTTGTTTATTTATGTAAGATATTCATAAATAAGAGATAGAGAGAAAAGATTCTAAAATACAAGAATAGATAATAAGTCAAATTTAAAATTCGGGATTAATATGAAATACTTTATATCGCTTTAATTATATTGAAGTATGGGTTCTAAAACGGGTTACCATTCACTTCTTATTCCTTCACTCAATCTTCAACTTTTTAATGAATTTTAAATCGAGGCATACATGGAATCAGAATCGAGATCGAACCAGGAACTCGTCAACTACGAGTCGATTCTCACAGTCACTCATCACTCCGAAATATTTTATGTATTACGTGTATAAAATTTGAAAAATTGCTTGTGGAGTATAAATAAATATCGAGCACGCTTACGAAATTCTTATATTGTTTGCTTTTATAATTTTATTTACTTCTTTTATTTTTATTTAAAAATAAAAATTTATTATATGTGATAATCACAATTTATCAAATAAGTAATATATTTCTCTTTTAATGACGCAACAATGTGTTGTCGTGTTTCAGGGAAGAGATAGCCGCGAAGCTCGTTCGCGCGGCAGCAGTGGCAATGTATCGAAGCAGCCCCAGTCGGATGTAGGCAACGAAGATTGGGAAACCACTTCGGAGAACAGCGAGGAGCATATAGAAGATCACAAAGAGTCTCGTAACAGCCGCAACAAGCACTTTGGCGGACGAGCCATTCAATCTGCGAGTCAAAATGCTATCGGCGCGAACGTGCATTCCCGTAGAGGCGATCAGCTGGCAAATACTAGAGAGCAACGCGAGAAAAATCCCAAGTCTTCCAATCCGGCGTCGCGAGCCCCAGGGGCGGAGAAGCGGAATCTGCAGAATGCCGGATTTAGCGCTCAAAAGAATCATGCTGACGGTATACCGCCTCTGATGCAAAATGCGCAAATACAGAATGGTGGAAGATCCAGGAGTCAGAGCTCGACTAACAGTGGCGCGGTCGCGAATAAACCGGGTAACAAGGATAGCATGGTTAATCGCATCGACGAAATCAAGCTGAGCGATCCAAATCTGGTGAATCAAGCGCTGAACGATCTTAATAAGAAGTCTCAGGCAAAAGATAAAAAGCTGGTGGATTCGGAAATTGAAACGAACAGCTGTACCGAGGACGCTGCAAATAATGCAGCGGAAGATAAGGTGGACGCTGACGGTTTCCAAGAGGTGCGTTCGAAGAAGAACGTGAAGGAGTCGAGACACAATCAGAAGGAGGAAGCGAAGCCCATTAAGAGAGACAAGGAGAAGGAGCGTGAACGCGATCGTTCGAAATCAAAGTCGAATGGATCACAGCAAGTTCTGCAGCAGGTGCAGAATATACCGCCTCTGCTTAGCCAGAATATCCCGCAACCGGCGAACATACCGCAGAAGCAGTATGACAGTCGAAATTCTCGAAATCCGAGACTTGCGCCGCGGTTCCAACGTCTAGTGAAACAGCAGCAGCAGCAGATGTGCGGGACCGATGCGAGCGATATGACCAAGCTGAACAGCTCTGGCAACAACTACGCTAAAGAATCTTCTAACAGTCCTGCTCCTCCACCAACGGTCAACGCTTGGGACAAGCCTTTCACAAGCCAATTGCGTTCGAATTCTCCGTCTGCAGTCCCTACGGATATTCAGCTGATGTCTGGTTTAACGGCTCAAAATGATCACAGCCACGAAGGCAACGAAGCTAACTCTGGACACAGCAGCCAACGAAATTCACCGAGCGGCGAAAAGACGGGGAAGAACCTGAAGGAGACTCTGACGGAAAAAAACGTGTCCGATGTGTCTTCACCACCCGTACAGACTTTAATCTTCGAGAACACGAATTACTCGAAGACGACCAAGACGACCGGACCGACGGATCTGGCGGTGAAATCGAAGTTTTCGAATCACATCAAGACGCAGCAGCGAGCCGAGAAGCGTGCGGAGATAGAAGAAGAGGGCAACCAAGTCCAGCAGCATCAGCAACCGGCGCTCTCCGTTGCATTTTCTAATAAACCGAATGACTTGATCAAGGACAAGAACCAAGAACCCATCCAAATGCCTTTGTCGTTCAACAAGAACGAGGACAACGCCGACATGAAGTTGGACTTCACCTTTGACTCCGATCTTTCACAATTGACGGATGATAAGAGCAAAAGTTTGAGCATGGCACGTTCCATGCACATGGCTGGTGGCCAGAGTACGATATCGCCGTCGACTGCTGAGCTGAACCTTAAAATCGCGTCCGTGAAGAAGGTCTGGGAGAATGCGCCACCGATGCCGACCGTGGTCGAACATGAGGACGGCACCAGCGTGGTCAGCAGCGCGACCAGCTTCCCGCAGGCGTTCGAAAGCGGCGACGTCGACGACGGTTACAGCCCTCACCAGCAATACAACCAGAGCAACATAAAAAGTGAAATCACAACGTCTACGAATGTGTGCAAGGTGAGAAATCATTTTGCGAATATTTCTTTATTTTACGTCATGTTATTTATTGTGCATGCATGGAATTGTCATGTCACTAAAGTTCTGAATTATTTACTTGTATTGTTATTGTCATTACTGTTGTTACTGTCATAATTAATTGCTTTTTTAATACTGTCCCTTCTTATGTTTGAAAAATTCTGTCTAGTAAGTGTGGTGAAAATGAGAAAGGTAAGTGGCTAACAACTTTGGCCAAAGGATACTCAGTCAGCCACTTGTCAATGATCAATATCGATCGAATTTAACAAAAATTGTCATTATTATCATCACTATCATTATGTTAGTCTTACTGTATTTGCGGGTAATATCGTTATCTTTATCATAATCATCTCATCATCATTATTACTCATTATCGTTATTGTGGCCTTTTTTGCTATTGTTAATTACAAAGCAAGGTATGTGTATTACCACGACATAATAAACCTGTTCATTTTCACCAGATTTTCAGAACAGATGTGATAAATAATTTTTGTTTGAAACTAACGAATGCTTGTTGAGAATCTCCTGTTGACATGATGTATATAACAACTAAATATTGAAACACAATGTCCCTTGTGGGAAGACGCTGACTCTTTGCCTGATGCGCAGCTGGTTCCCCCGCAGGTGAAGCCGCAGCAACAGTCTTCGGGCAGCAGCGGTACGCAACCAGGATCTACTGTGCCTGGGCCAAGTCCCATCGGAGCTGGCCAGAGTCCTATTGGCCATCCTCCCGTTAGTCTCCAAGGTCCCCTAAGTCCACCTCCATTTAATTCTACAGGACAGCCTTCGCATATTAACTATCAGGTGGGTTGCTTTCTCATTGTTTATTATTTCAAGAATTAATACAAGGTACCGAATATTAAGAGAGACACATTTTCTTGCTTTCAGGAATTTCCGCAATATCCTGGTTCGCAGGCAGCGCAATACGGTGGCATGTCGGCTATACCGTCACCGCCAGCGGTGTTGTTTAACACAGGCTCGGGACAAATGCCAGCTCAAGCGGGCGGTCTATACGGAGCGTTTCAATTAGATCAAAGCCGATCACCGTTTACGCAGTACGCGCCGTACGCTCCGTCCCTCCAGAGCTCATTCAGTCAACAGAATGTGTACTTGCAGCAACCGCCACCACCCCCACCTCACGCGCCAAATGCTCCCACACCAGAGATGTACCAAAACAATTTGTCCCAATACCGCATTGTACGTAAATTCTAGTATTCTTGTAATATCTCTTACACAACGATATAAATTTCTGATATTTATAGTACGTTATAACATAAAAGTAATATATGATAATTCTCTGTTCTAGTACAGATATTTGCAATGGGAATAGTTTAATTTTTAATTTCTTTCGATAGACTGCAGCAGCTGCTCCGCCGTTCGGACAGAATCAGCAGCTCAGTAACAATCCCAATACGGTACTAATCAGTTCTTCGTCAAATTCTCTAATGTCAGCGAGCGTCAAACCGTCATCTCAACCAATTGGAGCAATTGGAACTAAAGCTCCGCATTTCCAGACCCCTTCTGCCCCTCAACCCAATCAGGTAGGACAATTTTACATTATAAACTTATTCTGTCGCATTGGGTTCAATAGTATAAGTTTACTAACAAGTTATCTTTTTTTAGTTGGCTTATATACCATATGATCCAAATCAAGTGCTCGGTGTAAGCGGTAGTTACATGAGCAATTCACAATTAGTGCAGAGACCCGGCCCAAATGTGCAAGCATCCAACAGTTACTACAGTGCTACATCTGCCGGTAAATTAATATGCAGTGTCATATGTGCATCACATTTATTAGATAATCAACATTTAATATTTTAACATTTTCAGATGTATTTCCTGGGTCGCAAACAGGCTTCTATCAATCTGGAGGTGCTACTCAACAAACTGGAACTCATTATGGTCTGCAAGGGTTTGGACAGCATAGCCAAAGCCTGGCAACAGGTAGTGCAACCCCTGTCGGTCTACAAAACTATGGTCCCAGCTTCCTATCCAGTTCAGGATTGCAAATAGCCGCGGCAGCTCAACAATATCGCAATCCCACTGGTGGTTTGCCCGGACCAGGAAATGCAGCACCTACGTTTCTTAGTAAGCATCAACCGCAGGAGCAGCCCAGACAGTTAAAGAGCCCATCAGGAAATCAACAGGATGTGCTTGCATCAGTTTTTAGCTCAAGTAAGCTCATTATTAATTTCAAAAATAATCAAAACAATTTTAGCTTCGACAAGCTTTATCTAATAACTATATGTAGGAGAATATTATGATTTCTTTAAAAACTTTATTGTACAAGAATAGTTTATATAATCTATTGAACTACATTAGTCTAATATTTTAACTGTAGCTCCTCAAATACCGTCGCCTAAATCGAGAAATTGCAAACAGCAATCTTCGTCACAACAACCACAGCCGAGTCCTACACAACATCACAAGTATCAACAATATCAGGGCGTTAGTCAGTCTGCTCTGGTAAGCAGCTACAATAACTACGTATGTACCATTTATTCATTAAAATTATCTCATTTAAATATTATGCATGTATTCTATCAAGTCGAACACATACATAAAATTCATAGTTATACATATGTCAATACTTCAAAGGAATCTAAAGCTTAAGATAAGAAAAAGAATATTATATGAGCTTGTTGACGCTTTATTTTACATTATATGATATTTTAAATTTTTCTTAGATCTTCTAGGATTCTTTCCCAAAGTCTTGAAATATAATTAAATATTATCTTATATCTATATTTATGTAAATTTTTCTTTCAAACAATTAGATGAGAATTTAAACGAGAATACATGTCTTTCGATACCTTTGAAGAATACTACCTATAATTACTTTAGGAAGAAATAAATTTATATAATATACATTATAAAGTGCCATTGAAAATAATATGATTGTAATACGCATATAAAATTAAGAATTCCTCTTTTACTTTAAATAATACGTGATACAAATTTTCATCATTAGTAAACAAATAAGAAATTAAATGATATTAAATTTAACATCATATGAGCAAAGAATTCTTGAATAAAACTTATAGTATACGATCAAAATAAAAAACGAGTTAAAATATGAAGCTAATTATTTTCATCTGGCTTACAGATGAAAATCGAAACAATATATCATTGTTCATTAATCTACAGGTTTTACAACAGAATGTACGTGGAATGGCTATGCCGCCTCGTGGTGGTATCCAACCGTCGCAACAGCGTTATCCACCTCCGATACAACGACCCGTAGTACCATTTGCACCGGGTCCAAACCCGAATAATCCCACGCAACAGCAGCCTGCTTGTATGCCAACACAGCAGCAGCAGCAAGCTCAAATTAACCGTCACAGACCGAATTTACACCAGCAACAACAGCAGCAACGTAACATGAAGATGCAGCAGCAATATTACTCACCGCAAGGTTTGTAAAACAGATACAAACACATGTCTATTATCTATCGTATATATATAATTATAGAAGCAACTAACATCATGAATAACTTATATGTGATTAATATATAATTAAATCTGTGAACTTCTTGTTCTAGGAAACGTTAAAATGGATTCCAATGACAAATCTGACAACCACAATGACAAGATGAATGATGGTCCCTCTGGAACACAACCTGGGAGTAACAAGCCCAATGTGAACCAACAAGATAGTGATAACAATAAGGAAGAAGTGAATCAACAAAACGAGTGAACGTGAATATTCGTGAGGGTGAACAACTTGCTCTTCCATTTTGTGGAAAACACCTTTCTTTGATTAAACCTTTGATATAATCTCGTCGAAAAATAAGGGCAAAGACTAACGTGCTTTTCTGTTTCTCGAGGAAGAAAGCACGCCAGTGTCACAATGGAATTCGTTTATCTACGAAATCACGTGCTTATATAATCGACTAGCAGTTAAATAGATTAATTAAAAATCTGAGTTTCATGCTGTATCGAAAGAAAGAACTTGTAGAAAGGTAACATTCTGTACGCACCTTTCTCGTTCTTTAGTTCTAACAGCATAAACTTACCGTCTTTGTGCAGTCGAAAAGACGTTTATCAAGCATTTCCATTATTAAGTAATATCGAGTATACATGAACATATTTAAGAATGGCGACAAGTTAATCAGCGCTGATTGATACTGCTACAAAAAGCTTGAAAAAGTGACACAATTAAATTCGTGTAACGTTTGAATACTTGACTCAAGAAAAAGTATGTGCCGTCGTCGAGTGGAATGTTAATCAATTGATTACAAATGCGAGTCGCATAAAAAAATGTTCTGTATCGTTAAAAAGTCACGTTCGTGAGGTTGTATCTGTGGGAAGTGAGATTAAAAAAATCTGCACGGACTCTATATATAGATATATATATACATTCATATATATGTATATCTCTCTATACCCAAATCAGGATCAGCCTGCTGCAAACGATACTGTATGTCCTAGGACGCACGATGCACGTTTTCTTGATCACGTCATAATGAGGGAGAAGAAGAGAGCTCGAGTAACCACGAAAAGTTACAATTATTGCAATTTCGTATGTAGCACGTTCGAAAGGACTGGAATAAGCGGCGGTATAAAGTCCTCCGTTTATCCGAACAATAAAAAGCGGAATCACTTACCGATTAGAATGATATTCACGAGTCTGATCTAAGCATGACTATGTCGCCCATATGTATTGCGACAAGGGAAAACTCAATGTATATTGGTCGTTTTGTGGATGACGCGAGATCATGGTGATGTTTGCGTGACGGAAAATAGGAAACTGTTGTTTATAGGTATCGCCCAGATCATCATGATCTCGCTTTATTCGCGACGAGTTTCAATCATTAGGTATATAAGGTATTGCTTGTGAAGTGTGAAAAGCTATATGAATTATATCGAGTCTTTTCACGTTTAGAAAGATTATGTTGGATCAACCGAACCGCAATCTAAACTACTACTATCGCAACGTACGAAAAGGATTGTATATTCTCTGCTTTCGTTGCAGTTAAAGCTTTGTTATAAAGATAAAGCCCATGAAAATAAATAGTAGTATTCACAGGAGTCCATCGTTGCCAGATTTATTCAGCAAAGATAAATGTGGCCATGCCCATCACGCCTTGATCTTACGAAAGAGGTCTAGGCACTGTTGAGATAAGATGTTAACTTTCAACAAAAAAAGAAACACGATATACTGCCAGTCGTACCGACGACCACCGTATTTGAACTCTGAGAATTTTTCATGTCATATTCGTGATGTCTGTGTGAATAGTGAAGAACCATGTATTAGAGGAAGAGACACTCTTAACACGTAGGCTTGTTAAAAATTTAACACTTCAATGAATTTAAAGAATATCGATTAGAAAGAGGATAAAGATTGCGATTACTCCCTTTCACCCTGGATATCTTTTCTCTGAAGCATTGAGAACTTGAGGAAATCTATTAAGAGACGAGTATGATGTAAATCGACGTAACGGCGATGCCACGAATTGCTTGAATTAGACATGAGGCTACAATTTCTTTCATGTTACAAAGAATTGAATCCTTGGTCAAGTAGCGCGGGCAATGTATACAATATTTAAAAAAAAAGGAAAAGATACTGTTGAAGTCTCAAAGAACCTAGTAAATGCTTCTCTCTTATGTTATTGCTTAATTCTCCAGTACTCGTATGGCATGCTATTGCAATGTATCCTTGCTTACTGATTTTATCGCCAATGTGTGGTTGAGGTTTTTATGTAAATACATTTGAGATTTTGCCGGTACAAACTTTTAATGTATTTATATTTTTAAAAGCACAATTATACATTATCGTTAATAGAATGACTGGCTATACTAGCGTAGTATACGAGTATTGAAGAATCGAGTTCTATCGTAAGCATCATTACCACGATGGCTATTACCACTTCGATTATTAGCATCATCAGCAGCAGGATCATTATTGTCAGCAGTATTGTAACAGTAGTGTAGGAGTAGAAGTAGCAGTGGTAATAGTTGGTGTTTGCAGTAAGCGCGATTATAATAATGATAGTATTAATAATAGCTCTAATAATAATAATAATAATTGCAATAATAGTAACAATAGTAGTAACAGCAGCAGCAGTAATAGTACTGTGATAACGATTGTTTCATTTTCTTATTCCTTTTTAATTTTAATAGAATTTTTACGATTTTTATTATTATTCCTTTATCAGCGTTCGCTTTACTTTCTTATTATCTAATATATCATTACATAATATGTAATGTAATATATTATAATTTGAAGAACTGAATTGTTATTATTGTAACTATTACCATTGCTATTACAACTTGTCGCTATTATCGCCGTTATATCATTGTCTCAATTTGCGTTACTATTTACACTATTATTGTCGCTATCATTATCTTTTGTTGTACTATTATTACTGTTATACTACTATTGCCGTTACTACTATTTAATATATTTGTTATTATTATTATTATTATAGCTATTATCGTTATCATTTATCATTGCTATTATTATTGCTCTTGTTAGTGCTACCGCTATTATTATTACTACGATTACGATTATTATTACTGTATACTATTATTATTATTATTACAATCACCTGCTACTACTACTGCTGCTGCTGCAATTACTACTATTACTGTTAGTACAACTGCTATTATTATTATTATTTTATATTATCATTTTAATTATTATTATTGCACGTGTACACTCGGTGGATAATGAAGGTGAGGAATAAGCTAAAAAAGAGTAAGTAAATGGAAGAAGTACGTTCAATTGTATGGGTATGTTTCATAGGATATTCTCGATTTTATTAAAAATATTAAAATTTGTTTAACGACATCTATTATAGCTTAAATGCGAAGTGGATTTTGTTTATATCACAACATATAGATTCGAGCTGGTCTGTCGTATTACAACAATTAGTCGTTTTATAAAATACCTTTAATGATTTTTATTATATATACATAGGGCCATATTTTAATGTATTAGGATGCGAGATATTATTTATTTAGAGAGTATCGTCTTTGTTGGATTCATCGTATCTTTGTGTCGCCTTTTAGCGGATAAAAAAGTCAAGGTAGTCTTTGTGATTGTTACTATTAATGGCAATATGTGAATTGTTGATATTTTATTGTAAAGACGAGGTTTTCTACGTTTTCCGATATTTAACGTTTTTAAGTATTAACGCATTGAGAGTAATACGACAGACCCGTTTACCCATCGCAGGGCGCCTGTAATTATTATGTGTAGTTAGAAATATGACAAACATTACTTATACACCTACGTGCTAAAACGTGAAAATAAAATAGTAAACGGCAATTTGCTACTATTAATTTATACAGTTAATTGATACAACCCAACAGACAACTGTATAGGTGAGGAAATTAATGAAAAAAAAAAAACATTTAATAATAAAAGAAATTGCAAAAGAGACCGATGACTGAGGTAATATTTCTGTTACATAGGCAAATTTGCTGTTACAGTGGCAAATAATTCTCGTAGAATCGAAAAGCCGAATCAATCTGGCTGAATTAAACAATTGATCTGGTTTTGGAATATACGTTTCTTTCGTGATCTCTTCGGTGATCAACAGAATTATCCAATGGCAATTTTTTATATATAAATATTAATAAAAGTTACATGACAGACACGGGAAATGCATATTCGGTGTGTATCTTGAGAGTGGAGCCAAAGATCATTCTTGTGAATTAAAAAGACAATTAATTGTTTAAAAAAAGCGCACATTATGCACATTAATCTCATAATTAAACGTATTTTCTGTAATTGCGAGTAATTGCTGCTTTATTCGCGCGTCTATCAATGGCGATTTGACGGAAATTTAACTTAAAATTATAAGCGCGCGCGTATCCATATGTCAGTATACTCCGCTGCCCTTACTCTTTCTTTGTCATCATATGGCTGTTTTTTCATTGCAATTTTAAAGTGCTTTGCCGGTAGTAGCTTAATTTATTTCCGATAACGAATATTTCGCATAAAAGAATACTCGACTTTGTATGCACGTAGCATGTTATTTTTTTAGCAAAAACCGTTGCAGGAATCATAAAACCCACGGTTGATGATCGCATCACCTCGGAAATGCAAATCAGAGAAGAAAGTACGAGTTCCAGAAGATCCTCAATTAATCATCGATGTGTCGCTGATAATGCAAATACTTATTGAGATGTTTTATTTTAAAAAATATATTTACTAATAAATTATACTATTTATATATAGTTATAAATGCATGATAATAAATATAAATCTTTAATATTATACATATGTAGGTATAATACATATATATGCAACAATATATATAATATTTAAATTAAGTATATAGATATATATATGAAATATAATTTCTTGCTTGAGTGAAAAAGTTATGCTTTCGCCAAATGAAAATTTTGGTTTACAAGCGAGGAAGAATAAATTAGTTTAGTCATTTCTCAAATCATAGAAGAATTTTGATATTTTTTTTCACACAAATCATCAAAGTAGACTTACATGTATGCATAAAAAAGTGATATAACAGGGTGCATTTCGCATCTCGTTGTTTGAGCTAGATCCGCTTTATGGGAAATTGGGAACGCTTAGTCCACTCAAAGAGAAGCCTGAGAATGAATATACATATCGGCGTTTTAATGGACCACCTCTACGAGCACACGAAACGTGCACATTGAACCACACGGATATTTCCGGCAGGTAACACGTCCACGTCTTCAATTATGTCACGTACGTCAGTTACGTGTTACGTATACGATTTGGTTCCATTTCGTGCAATGTCTACAAAGCTTAATTACGTAACAGTGTATAATAATTATAAAGTTAATAATTAAAAATTGGAATAATTTAATAGCATGAAAAATAAATCAAGTCAGTAAGATATTGAGTATGCAAAGTTGAAACGTTATCTATTATAATTGATGATTTATCTGAACCTGATAATTTCGAAATTCCAAAATTGCATAATTCTAACAAGTGAAAAAAAGGAAGCTTTGAATATCGTCACGCGACGCTCGGGCGGGAAGGTATAGAAGTTCCGTAATGCGACGAACGACACTGGACGAATCTCGAGAAATACATTTATTTTAAATAGGATATTATAATATTTTCCAAAAATATTTTTGGAAAACGTTATAATACCCTCTGCTACTACTATGTGTCCTTTAATGCAAAAAGGTGCATAATACTAGAGAGAGAGAGAGAGAAAGACAACGAGAAAATTAAATGCATTAAAAAGTGTATTCTATAAGTATGTAAAAACATATTTAAAAAGTGTACAATGCACCATTTAGATAAAAAATTAAATACTCAAAAATAGATGTAAACTCGATCTAATTAGCTAATTGTAAGTAATATTGAGGCAAATCTAAATATAAAGAAAATATTTTTGAAGAAACTACCTACGTTTATTTAACGAATACAATAATAGAATATTATTTTATTTTTCTATGATTCTTATTTACTATAAAAAGACAGTTTAAAAAATTTGTTAATATATACAGCGTGGTTTCGATAATATTCTATAATTGAAATTACATATATCGAATCAGCATTTGATGCTAGGAGAAATAATTTGCGAGAATGTGCACACTTAAAGAAATATCTTTTATTTCTATGTAGTTATTCTATACATACATATAACATATTATGTCTTAAGGGGATCCTGAACCGAAGGCCGAACTCCGACGATGTCGCTGTTTTACCGACAAAATTACCGACAACCCTACAAATTTTCGCACAGCTCCAGCTTTTTAGAATAGATACATCGCCAAGGTTAGAGTTGACAAGTCGTGAAAACATATAAAATGAGATTTTCCCTGAATCATTGATGTATGTACTGCAATCCTGGAGAAGCATTTTCAATTCTGTCAAGTTAACGCGACGCTGTATGAGTACGGATTTTTTCGGTATACAGGTCCCCTATTATTGACATCATCGCAGAGATAGTCAAGAATAGCACCTATTGCACGCACACATACGCACGACACACATACACATCGTATGCTTTATTAGACTTGTAATCTTCATTTCAAGGGTTCAATAATGTTGTTTCGTGTTTTGCAATTCAGGAAAACTTGTTTTCACGTTCGTACAAACGGTATATCTTTTATATGAAACACATCTTGTGATGAATTGACAGGCCGTCTGCCAACTAGACGCCATATTGAGGTAAATGAAAATAAGGAAATCTGTAGTTCCGTAACTTTTTCTCGTTTTCCATATAAAATGAGATTTTCCCTGAATCATTGATGTATGTACTGCAATCCTGGAGAAGCATTTTCAATTCTGTCAAGTTAACGCGACGCTGTATGAGTAGAGACTTTTGTCGGTAAAACAGACGGGTTCAGGATCCCCTTAAGGGGATCCTAAAGCGAAGGCCGAACTCCGACGATGTCGCTGTTTTACCGACAAAATTACCGACAACCCTACAAATTTTCGCACAGCTCCAGCTTTTTAGAATAGATACACCGCCAAGGTTAGAGTTGACAAGTCGTGAAAACATCAGCTTTATACACAAATTTGGTAGCTTTCATGCACAATGCAACAACAGAGTCGCGTCCGTTGGAGTGTCTACTTTAATTCTGCAAAAGGAATTATAATTCTATACAGCCAATAAAAAGTTGGAGTTCTGCGAAATCATGGAAATCTCGGGCGTATACAGACCGAAAATTTTCCGTAAGCTCCAGATTTTTATTGGCTGTATAGAATTATAATTCCTTTTGCAGAATTAAAGTAGACACTCCAACGGATGCGGGGTGTTGTTTGCATTGTGCATGAAAGCTACCAAATTTGTGTATAAAGTTGATGTTTTCACGACTTGTCAACTCTAACCTTGGCGGTGTATCCACCCTAAACGTAAATATAAATGTCATTATACTTTCTTTCTTCCTCTGCGTAAAATCGATCACACCCGTATCCGTTTGCGTTTATACTTTAATTCTGGAGAAGGATTTATCATTCCATGCAGTCAAAAAAAACCTGGAGCTTCCAGAAAATTTGTCAATTTGTCGGTAATTTTGACGGTAAAACAGCGACATCGTCGGTAAAACAGCTTCAGGATCCCCTTAAGGCTATAAAAACCTGTGAGATAGCTTCGACAAAATTCTTTGTAAATATAAATTTTATACAGGCACAAAGTTTTAATTTCCTACGTTACCTACATATCATAAGAAAGAATTATTGTAAGAAAATTTTCTTAGCTTATATTGAACAAGCTGTTATAAAATTTCTTAATTACAATATATATGTATAGTGTATACTTTATTTAATTTTAATTTTAATTTTTTTTAAACAAATTTTTGATTAGTACATTTCATTTTATTTTAATTTTAACATATCCTTTATTAAATATTGATCAATAAATGTGAGATTAAAATATATCCGTAATATAAGAGAATATATTCTTACGATAAAGTATCCATAAGATGATCACGACAAATAGCGTCTTGACTATTGTATCAAGCCATTCCATCCTGAAACATCAAGGATATTTACGTGTTAAAGTATTGTTTTAGCCTTGTAGTACTCTTAATAGTATTTAGAATACTTAATAAAATACTGAGAAGTAATCGAGTAGACTATAAGATATTGTAAAGTAAAGCTGAAAATCTTATTGTCAAAAATAATCGTTTATATCGTAACTGCCTGATTCACTATAGGATTTAGATCAATTTAATTGCGAGGCATTTCCACGAGGAATATTGACATGAATTCGACGAATTTCGGAAATCCAAAAGAAAGGAAAGGTCAAGATAAGCGCTTTCCGAGACATGAGAGTATCGATCACGCTGCAATGACGTTAAATTATGATCAGTTGACGTAGATTCACGTCGTATTTTACAAGGAAAATTAACAGAATATTTAATAATGCCTGAGTCAGCGTCGTGGTAATTGATTAAGGTGATGCTAGGATAGTGATAAGAAATGTCTTGTAGTTCGTCGCACGTCGCATTACCATCGTCATGAACATTCTGGAAGCTATTTCTATTATGATATATATTATTATGTAACAGTTCTTTTGCACCAGCACTCGCGAATAGCTTGAAACTGAAGTTTTGTGTTTTCTTTACACACAGCTGTTAGAACTTGATATTTTTGTTATTTACATTTTATCAAGTTATAAATATAGAAACCAAGCGCGCGTGAAACGCAAATCCCGCGACTATAGTGAGTTACGTCTATCGTCAATGCAAATGCCAGATTGCGTAAGTAATACAATTAAAATGCAATTAACCCGTAATTATCAGTAAATGCTTTCAGTCTTAGCAATGCAAATGTACAATTACACAAAAAGTCCTAACAGTTAAAAACGTAAAACACGCAATAATTAATATATTATGTGTGGTGGCGGGAACGTTAAGGCGCAGCAAGTGTTGCAGAATTATCTCACAATCAGCTAGGTATATTACTGATTGCTTCATATGCAGTAATTGATAGATGATGTAAATTATTATTTTTTTTTTTTATTTAATGATTTGAACTTTATAATATACATATACATACCAATCTTTTACTTTCAATCGTTTGCAAAGACTTAGTGCTTTGAACAACATATTTTGCGACGCAAAAACAGACTCGAGAATAATCAAAGAATGTGCAATTATGCAGTAAGACTCTATTTTCTATTTCTTAAGATACACCTTACCTTTTATAGTGACGTTTCTGTGCTTCTAAGTTATCCATGCTTTCGTTAAACAAATAAATTTTAGCACCGATTACCCCATCTCTGCAAATAAAAAGTGATGTCAATGTAGATAAATCGAATTTTATTACATCATTATGCATATAATTATATAAGTAAGTATATAGCACTCACTTAAAGAATTCTACTACGTCGATGTCCCAAAAAGGGTATCCAAAGTCTTTCTTATTATTGACGCTGAGTTCGTCCAGCATAGCGAGAATTTTGTTATTGTAAAATTTCCATTGATTTAGCAAAAAATACGACAAAGCACTGTTAGCCACGTATACTTTCCTTTGCAATCTGAGCAATCTGGTGATATTAAACACTTTATTAATTATATAATTCGTAAAATCTAGTAGAAGGAATTTATAGTTTTTATTTCAATATCGTAACTTAATTTTAGAGAATAAGATGTAATTTATGAACAATAAACATCTAAAAGCTATCTTAATCCTCAAATATTTATTAATTGTTTTTCTTGGAAAATATTTAATTCAACGCGTGCCTATTGTTGTTAAAATTAAAATGTCAACATAAGTAACCGCTTTCGCTAAAAATCTATCTACAAAATAGTTTATTTTTATCGTCAAAATATCCGCACTCGAAAAATGCAATAACTATAGAACGTGTTGCATAGTTTAATCAAATTTCCTGTAATAAGTTTATATACAAAAATAAAATTAATCTTTGTATTTTAAAATAAATTTACATTGGGCGTCCACCAAACAATTTTATAACTCCATCTAAGACAATTGCTGGCATTATATGCAATATTAATATCAAAATATAATAAACAAAGTTGCTTTTTGTTATAGTTGTGCTCGGCTTCCAGAGGATGTTATTTAAAGGAAAATTTTTCGCAACACAATGGCCTATGTGAACAATATTCTCTACGTTTACGGCCTTCATATTATTTGACGAGCAGTTATAGACATCAGTCGTTTTATCCTTATCCCTAGAAGCATAAAACACGTTATGAATGTTAGTGTATAAATCGAATGCACGTAATACTTCTAACGTTTTAGAAAATCGTACAATAAGAAGTTATATTATTTTATTACAAAAGTGTCGAACGTACGTTTTGATGCCAAGTTTCCAAGCTATGACTATCATAGCTTTAACAGTTCCGTCGACTGTCACATAATCTGATACGACATCAGGATCACACCAGACAACGCGTAAAATTCCCTTGCCACCACCCACTAACATCCCGACCGGTCCATTCATGTTGTCTATCCAACCTTTCACCGGTTCATGCGCTGTCGCTACAACTAAAAAAAGGAAATGCGCTTAAAAATTTGATGTTTATTCAATACCCAATCTCTGTATCAACATAATTTTTCTTTATATCTTGTCCCTTAATTATATTTTACAATTAGTTATATATTTATTACAATATTTGACACATTATATGGGACAAATTAATAGCATCATGTTTTCTGCATTATCTAACATAAACTGTTAAAAAAATTATTATATAGATATATTAAAAAATACAGAAATAAGAAAAAATTTTCAGAACTTTTTGATAACAAATAGCGCTATACAATTATAGGCACTATCACTCTCTATACAATAATATTCATTTATAACAGAAAATGTCAAATATATTTTTGCTTTTTATTTTAACAAAATACTATTTATAATTATTTACATTTTCTTTTATAAATATAAAACTCATACGTCAAGCAATCAATTCTAATAAAAATGATGAACCAAAACTGATTAACATAAAAATATAAGTATATGTAAGTAAATGCAAATAATAATTAAAGGCATACGTACGTTATATGTACCTATGTAAATAAAGCGTACATTACACGTACCTATCGAGGGTCTTATTATTGCGCAAGGCAAAGACTCGGAATAATCGCTTATGACTTGTTCGGCTAGTCTTTTAGTAAAGATATAGGTGTTTGGCATTGTTCCCAAGTATTTCGCTGTCAATATTCTGAGAGTATGTTCGTCAATCTTAGACTCGGCGACTTTAATCGCTTTCTTCCAGTCGAATTCCGGCGAGGGATATAAAATTTCTTCCACGACGGGTTTGTCGATTTGTGTATACGTAGAGCTGACGTGCAATAGAGCCTTAAATCATTTATGCAAATCAAATATTGGGATATTATTTATTTTGAGAATTTTAAAACAATACGTATAAGTATGTCTTAATTAGTATCGCTTCGCATTTGGCTGTTTTCACATAGCACAATTTTATCTTACTCCACAGTATTGAATATTAAATTGAAGTAAATTTTCTTTTTGTTATAAAGAAATATTTTCTTGTTTTACTGTTTTACGTTTACTAATTGTGTTGATGATAAAAAGTTTTATTCGTCCTAATTATTTCTGTTTATCTTATTATCCTATAGAATATAGATTATATACGAATACAAAATTTTCTACATGTCTCTTCGGCATAGTAAAAGAATGTCAAGTCTTTAACAAATAAATTAAGCTTGTGTCTGCAACGACATAGATTTCTATTGTAATTTGTACACAAATACAAACATTTTCGCAGTTACTTGTTCAATTTTGTATAAGTGTGAATTAAATTTTTTTTACAACTTTTTATTGAAATATACAGACAAATGTGGAATTATTAGTAAAGATTTTATTGTTCGAAAACATATTTATTAATAACTTATATTTGCATAAAAATGTTACGAGAATTATTTTCAACAAAACAGTAAAATCTTACCACTAGTTTTTTCATTTGCTCAGCTAAGATGCAAACATCTCGCGTCGATCGAGTATTGTTGAAAATCGCGTTTTTAAGCGGTTCGTCAAATCTGACACTAGCTGCAATGTGGAAAATTATGGACACCCTATCGATCAAAATTTGCCGGTCGGAGGGTAGCAATCCTAAGTTTTCAGCAGCTAAATTTCCAGATATAGGAATAATTTTATCGAAACTAGATGGTTGCTTGCTTCGTAGTAGGTCGAAAAGCTAAAAATTAATATCAACAATTATTGGAATCTATAATGTTACATTTTTATTGCAACTTCACTCGATTTTAATTTCAAAAAAGCTCTAAATTAGATAGACAAAAAAATTCAAAAGATGAAAAGATTAATGTAGAAATACTGATCCAGCATAAAAAAATTTCGAGTTGAATTTTCTTAGCCTTATATCTTGATATCAAAAAAAGTTTAATAAGAATTAAGCAACGCTTTTGTTCTTTCTAGAAAACTATTTTAAATTCTTTATTGCATTTTCCATAAATTATTAACATATAGATAGTAAATGACAAATCTAATTTGTTTTCAATGCTGAAGTAAAAATTTCACTACTAGATACACATCTTGATAAAATATTATAATAATATAATAGAATTAAAATAATAGAATTGTGTAAAATGTACGCGTAATACATTTATTAATATTATATTATTACTTTCGACTACTACTGCAATATTAAATATATTTACAGAACTATAAACGTTATTTTTCGAATTTTAGTACAAACATCCGTCAGCGCTGGTCATCAGTGATCGGGATAGCATTAATGATTAAACGTGTATAATGAAGAAACTGTTTTGAGTGAAACTATTGAGACTTTTGTTTTTTAATTATTTTTAAGTTAACTCCTGTTTCTATTATAGGAAAAGGTTTCTACTAATTTTGAAGAAGAATTTTCATCCTTTAAAATATCTCTACTATATAGTTTTATAACTAAACGTATTATTATGTATACAATTTAGGGCCAGTTTTTCAATAGTCGCTTAACTTTTTATCTAATTAGCTCTTAACTCGACTCTTTGTCTCTTTCTATAACTATCCCTTTTAGAAAAAGACAAAGAGTGAGTTCAGCTAAACTTCAGTTTAAACGACTATTGAAAAACTGGCCCTTAAACTTTCAATTTAATTGAAGTTTCAAACATTTTTATAATTATAAGTTAACAAATTTTCTTTATCAATAATAATTTAATTATTGCGTAAACATATATGTGCACTCTTGTGTTGAACTTACCTTGTTGTCCAACATTTTCTTAAGCCTATCGTTGATACTCAGCCCTTTCTTGGGACGTATCAACACAAATATTTCTGCCACGTCAGGACATGATCGCAAGAGCTTTTCAATAAGAGCTTTGCCAATAAAACCTGTTCCGCCCGTGACGAATATAGATCTTTCGGCATAAAAAGCCGGAATATACACGTCTGCCGCGTTCTTTTCCATGTTTAAACGTAACAAAAGTGCATGAAATCAACCAAGCATAAAAAAATTATGTGTACAACTATAGCCGAGACGGCAAATACGAGATAATTAAAGTAAAACGTAAAAGTTATCCGAAAACCGGCTTAAATAAATTCAAATAAAATAAATTTGATTTTTATTCGCAAAATACGAAACGTAAAAGTCAGAACACTTCGTCCTCGATACACGGCGATAACATAAATGAGTTTAACAGAAACTGAATACAGGAAATGACATCTAATAATGAAATCCTTAAAGGTCGAAAGAGCAAACTCCTCCATATTAATATAGACGATTCGCGTGTGAAACTGACGCACGTGTATGATACAATTTCAAGTTTGCTTTTAAAAATTAAAGTAATTTAAATCGACCGTGACTGGCAAATATATATAACGTCTTTCCGATATGAACATTGAAAAACTGCTGAGCCGACTTGGTTTGTCGGATTCACACAGCACTTTTTCGGATCAATCGTCGAGACATTATATTAATTTCGACCATGGGTTAATTTTGGTCAGTTGATGTAATTTATCTATATTAAAAAGTTTTGATTTTTATTGCGAAAAATATTACCTCAGCCATGAGGGTTTGAACCTGGAACCTCCCGTATACCGTGCGGGTGTCGGTGCCAATTCGACCACTGAGGCTGTGGTAATATTTTCGCAATTTAACACCTATAAGATATGGAGCACCGATTCTTCGCGGTCGACGGTGTATAATAAACAGAATAATACATTTCCTTTATACATGTGTGCCATATTAACTTTTAATTCAACAGATGTTGACTTGCATATATATTCCATGGGATACAAACTATAATTTTTTATAAATTTTATTTATTCATTAGTTTAATATATTAACCTTAATTTTTATCTTTTTCCAATTTTTTAGAACTGGAAAAATGTAAAAAGTAGGTTAAATCGAGAATAAAGTAAATCTGATTATTCTAGAAATGGACGGACATATAAAACGGAGAACCGGAGTCAGGAACGCATGATCGGAGCGAGATCGCCAGGATCCGATTGGAGCGAGCGATATATCGACCAATCGCAGTAACTCCCACGACCTAACCTACTGAGAGTGACACGGGCACGGACTTACCTCGGGACGCGGCGCACACACGTAAAAAACGTAATGTCGGCGTTATCGGGATCCGTTCGGAGTCGGCCAAGTGGCGATTGCGATGTCAGTCGCTGAATCGCGCAAATTGTAGACCAGATGGAACACGCGCCTCCGAGCCTCCGCATTCCCGATGGTCCCGAGCGATTCTCTGCCATATCCGACGTAATCGAATAGCCGTTCCGCGACAACGTGTATGTCGGGCGACTGATGGGTAACGAAAGGAGTGCTCTGCGCGGTCTCCAGATCGAAGACAAGGCCGTCGAGGTCACGGACTACTGGATGCACCACGATGCGAGCGTGCGCGACAGCCTGCAGAAACTGTCCGTCTTCGTCAGCGAGCCGTCCTTGCACTTCACAGCGACGTTCGGAAGGCCGTCGCCGTTGGAGCGAGCGGCGAAGGTCGACATCTATCAGCTTCCTCACTTTTAAATATTCTGCAAAAGCAGTCGAATATTTCCCTATTTATTTTAATTGACAAACACGGAAATAAGAATACTTTAAGATCCTACTCCTGATATTTTTTTTTTTTTTTATATACGTGGACTATTTCTTTTGTGTATAACAACATATTATGGATTACATGACATGTATGTATGTACATTGCTAAAGTAAAATTGTTGTAAGAAATAAGCAGTGAACGTGATGTATGTTTACTGTGTTTTAGAATTTTATGCTACATCGGCATCCTTGTATCCTGAAGTATATCTCTTCGTGGAGCAAAGGCAGCAAGTTTTTTCTCGCCACGGAAGAGGCCAGGCCGCTGATACAAGTCATTGAGAAGCAGAATATATTGCAAATATGTATCGGTTTGCACAGTATCCTGCGGGCCTTGGTATTCCTGCACGAGACCGCATTGGCGTCGCACAACAACGTGTGCAGCAGTTCCATCTACGTCACCGCGGAGGGATATTGGAAATTGGGTGGACTGGAGTGCCTGTGTAAACTCGCGGACGCGACGCCGACGTATTACCAGCGAATAAAGAGTTACCGATACGAGAAGGCGATATCGTCGAACGAGGACATAGCTGATTTAATTAAAGCCGCTAATCTCACTGCGATCGATTCGTACGCGTTTGGAGTGTTAGTAGAGGATATTCTGAAGAATTTACAAGATACAGGTACACAATAATTGAAAATCAATTGACTACGTTTACACGGCGCCTTATAATCCGATTTTATAACTATCGTATACTAACCGATCCAAAACTTCTTCTTTTTAGCATAATGATTACTTAAATATGAGCCTTTTTCATACTCAAAACATTTGAATTAAAATCTCTTTTGATATGTATATACTAGAAATTGTAGTTCAAGTATCAAAAGAAGCTTCTATTTAAATGATTATTATGATCACACACAGAAGAAGAAACGTTTTGGATCGGATAGTATACGGTAGTTATTAAACTGGATTATAAGCCGCCGTGTAAACGTAGTCATAATACTATGGATATTTTCCTTGTTGAATGAAACGTACGTTCGTAAAGCTAGACTACATTAAACTTCAATCGATTTCAGATGAAGCACCAAATTTTTTGGAATTTAGGGAGTTTTGTAAAAAGAATCTGCAGAATCCAGATGCATGTCTGAGAAGTAGATTGTTCAATGTATTGCAGCATTCATTTTTCACTCACGAGTTTATAAGGATACATGCGTTTCTGGAAGAATTACCATTGAAAACTGACATTGAGAGAGAAGAGTTCTTCACGTAAGTAGCTTGGAGGAAGATAATTCTGTGTTACGTAATACATAGCATAAGAAATCGTGTCTGCATATAGAAAAATGTGTAATTTTTAGGAAATTAAGGCAGCAATTGCAGATGTATCCCGAGGCTGTTGTTGCTGAACAATTAGGCAGGGTGCTTCTTTCCAGGATAGTTTTGTTGGATAGCACTGCCCAAGTAAAACTTTTACCATTTATCTTTAAACCCAAAGGTTAGGATATATATATATATATATTGCGTTTAACAAAATCATAACAGTTATTTGATACCTTTTTTTCATGTAACAAATAGCCTAATGAAATATCTAATATCTCTTGCAGATGAGAAAAACGATTTGGGGAGTAGTCTATTTACAGTTCCTACTTTCAAGAGTATCTTAGTGCCGAGACTCCTGCAAATGTTTTGCATTCGAGATGTCTCTATTCGCCAGCTGCTGCTGTCCCACTTCAATTCGTTCGTTCACGTGTTCGAGACGGACGAGTTGAAAAATCATATTCTTCCCGAGTTGCTCGTTGGGATAAAGGACACCAACGACGATCTCGTCTCTGCTACGTTAAGGGCGCTGGCAGACATAGTGCCGATATTGGGCGCGGCGACGGTTATCGGTGGGAACAGGGGGAAATTATTTACAGACGGTCGGCCGAATAAGAAAATGATTCGGGGCAAAGATCTCGATGATATTAGGAAAGCTTTAACGTTAGCTCAAGAGATACCCGTCTTCGTGAATATAGACGAGAGTAACGTACATTTAGCGGAGAGACCGTCGCCGGATGGTGGTGAGGATAAGAGGGAGAAGGAATTTTCGTCCGTCGAGGAGGAGGTTACCTGGTCGGATTGGGAGACGCAGGAGCCAGTAGAGAACGGTCGTTGCTCTGTAGAAGAGGTTCCCCCGGAGGACAACGTGCAAACGGAGGTACAGGATCCTTGCGACGCGGGCTCGTCCTCACCTTTGCCGGAATTATCGTCGAGCGCTGAAAAGCCAAAGTACACGAAGAAATTAGTGATTTCCGACATTACCGAGCTCGACATAAAGAATTCGAAGGTGATAAAATCTCCGAAGGAAGAAATCGACTTCTTCACGGATATGGAGCCTGTGATACGGAAAACGCAGATCTTACACGTCCCGGAAGTGCAATCGCCGAAGGGCATGTTCGATGTGAAGGCGTCAGGCGCCTCTTTGGAGGAGCACGACGTTAATGGTTGGGGGGAAGATTTGAGTGACCTGAGCATAGACGATACGTACGAACTGGCGCAACAGTGAACGTGTAAAAAGAATAGAAGCCATTTGCACAAAAGAAGCGAACAAGCTCATATGCGACAAATACTCATCCCGATTGTATCCATTTTCATTAACGTCCAATCAGTACATGTGATTACCAATCATATATACTATCGAAATAAGTATTTTTAATAAATGTAAAATATATGATATAGGCCAAAGTTACATACAGTACTTATCTCTTGTGTAAGAGTTTTATAAATTAAATCGTAAAGAGATGTTATTCAGGGTACGTCTATACGAGAAGACGGAAATGATCATCGCAATTATGGATTCCTTCGTCTAATTAGCAGGTATATACTTTTAAGGGCTTCAGAAAGAGGACTATATATGTATAGCTACAGTATATATAAGATCGTATAGGGGAATATAGAGTTTTTATGTTAAGAATGTCGTATGTTTGCAGCATCAGGCTCCAAACTTGTTGCGGCCAGACCAGGCCAGACGCCAGACCGATTTCAATCGTGACCGGCTGACCGGGGAGAAATCGCGTCCGCGGGTCCGCGTGATGCGGGACGACGACGAAGAGCGGGTGCTAGATGCGGAGCAGTGGCGGCTGGAGGCCCAGGCGGTTATCAACGACGTGAAGAAGCATGTACAGGACCTGAGGGTGTCCGAGCGGCTGACCAGCACGAACCAGGTCATCTACCTGAATCTGATCACGCTGGAGGGCCTGCGGTTCTGCGTGAAGCTGTCGGCCGCCGGCTTCGCCATCGTCGGCAATCGGCACGACGACACGTCGAACGCGGGCAATGAGCACTTCGTCTTCGAGACGCCTTACAGCCTGCTGGACTTCGTCAGTCCGCAGTACAGGAACTCCTTCGGGAACGCGCTGCTGGACAAGCTGAAGGACCTGATCGATGAACAGTAGATCACAAGTAGATCTCGCGCGAGACGACAGGAAGGAAGCCGTGTTCCTGTCGTGGTTTAGGTTAAGAGTTAGGTTAAGTGCGCTTTTATTTAAATCGCTTATAAGCGTTTATTATCTTAGTCAGTATTGTGCAATTACACAACTATTTTGGTAATTAGTCGACGCAAAAATGAGATTTGGTTCCAAGGAACATCCTTAGGCGCTCCGTCGATGCGTTTGAGAATTGCGAAATAGCTGGAATTTAATCTAAAAAAAGATTTTATGCGTTTTATTAACGTTGCGAGGCAAGCGTATACCTATCGTGAAAGAACCAATCATCGATTTATTTATCTTACCTCGATCCATTCTTTTTTTTTTTTTGTGTTTCTAGTCGTAGTTTGCATATTTGATCGTTCGTAAAAATAGAGTTACAGCAACCATTTGTCTCATACGTTCTGCTCATTTTTAAATCAATCTTGTAATGAACTCCGTACTGTAAAATAACAAGGAAAATGAGACTGGAGTTTTTGGAAATACAATAATCTTGGTCGACTGGCAACTTAATTGATTTGCGTCGCCTTTATTGTCCAACTTTTAAAATAATTCCTGGAATTTTAGAATCTAAATACTATTTTTTATAAGTAATATTAAACTGTCAATTATCACGAAACGTAGCTTAATAATCGCAGATTATTAAGCTTCGGCTTCGCTTATACATATATTTATTTTATTCTTAGTTTATCTTATCTTCCGAACATTAAACCTTGTGAATACGTTTGTCGTGTCCTCGCGCCTTTTATTATTCCGCTTTCCGCATTCATGAGAATCTAGAAAGTTGCAAACACACTTTCGGGGGCTGAATTTAAAACGGTTCTTTAAAATTTTTGCGACGAATTTTCGCCGCAAGAGTTGTGTTATCGTTCCCGGAATACGCGGACACGTCTCTTATCGTCTTCCGTGAAGCGATTTTCCAGTGCTTTCGGTCTAATCGATGACTTCACACTCTTCACAGACGTGAAGCGGTGACGCATACGTCTTATCGTATTCTGCGTTGTTCCAGAGCACACAACTGCGCGACGCGACGACTTTATTAATACTCTCGTAGGCGACGTGGAAATGAGGAGCGCGTAATCTTATCATGAATCAAGCCAGAACGATTATATGACGCGATGCAAGCAGACCGATGTGTCTGAAAGAAAAAGAGAAACACAGCTGTAGCGGTAGAAGATAAATGCCGAAATTTTGTATTTGCACGATTTCGGTTACATAACTTACATTGCAAATAGGTTCTCCTGCCAGGTTTTCGTTTACATTTACAAGACAATTTTTGTAATTCAAATTTCGTTTTCTACGATGTCCGAGGTTTTCGGTTCTAGACGGCCTTAGACAGTTTATCTTCGAGGGTACCGAGAACATCGCGCTATCTGGATGCGAATTTAATCCGTGCGAGCGATGGTCCAGGCCGTCCAGGTGAGCCTCTTGTCTCAACAATTTCAGTTCTTGGAATTCTACGTAAAGCCAACGCGTCGCTATGTATCTCTATCTCGTGATTATTATTCTTCGCTCGAATCATTTGGCTGATGTCACATTGATATTTAAGGAGATCAATCGATGCTTTGTTCCCGGTCGTGATACTAGCCGTCGCCGCGTCGCTCAAAAGTTCATTCTTCGCAGCTACGCTGCGTCATACCTGGAATGCACTTGAAATGACTAATTAAACGTCGGAGAGAAAAAGAGGAAAGAGGAAAAATATGAGAGGAAGAAAAGGAAATTTTACTACGTCTCTCATAATAATATAATAATAAAATAACGTCCATCACTTCGTTAGGAACGTAGGTCATCTACAAATTCTTTCCATTTCTGCCTATCAGAAGCCAATATCTCAGCTCATTCCAGCTTCGTCTAGCCTCCTGTATCTTCTCCAACTACTCTTGAGTTTTCTACGTTTTCTGTTCCTCTGAAGATTTCACTACAACGCATCCCTAGACATGTGGCCATCATCCTTCCTAAGCGTGTATCCAATCCATTTAAATTTCCAAATTTATGTCTGTCTGGCCCGTTACTTGCCATAAATCTTTAAGTAGGTAACATCAGGCATCAGTTCCCAGTAAGCAATCTGCCTGCAATATGACAATAGATTGGCAGCAGACTAGCTTAGGTATCCAACAGATCCGGTATCATCTGTGTCGGCATTGAACTCGTTTTGTCGGCAGATATAATCTGACAGCAGATTGTCAGCAGAAACCGAGCAGAATCTCATTTTGTAAATTGTAAAACATTAAAATACATCATTTAAATGGCAGATTTTGCAGCAATCAACTTGCCATTATATTTTCTGTTAGCAGAATGTATTATATTTCTGCTGACATTCTACCAACAAGCAGCTGACATTTTCAAATTTTCAACATCTGTTTTTGACAGATTTTGCTACCATTTTATGGTATTTATAAAGGTCTGTATTTTTCTTTTTATTTCTCCCATAATAACAGTAACATATTCTTCTTCTAACAAAGGCTTAAATATTTGAGAAAGGGCACAAAGGTAGCCAAAAGATAGGGCCGAAAGATGTGCTAGAAGAAGGAAAGAAGAAAGTATGTTACATAGTCGAGTGGATGAGAGATAAGAAAATTAAGGGAGGAATGTTGAAAAGAGAGAGGGAAAAAGAATGAAAGTGTGTACAGAGGATAGTAATTATTGTAAAGTAAATCAAGTCCTTGGCTCTATAATAAGCAAAAGGAATCAATTAATAAAGCATTATATTCAGCTTCTAACATTCATAGCTAAATAATAATAGATACTTAAATAAGAAAAGGATATATTCTCTATTCTCATTGTTGTTGCCAGCAAACGGAGCCTACCAAAAACGAACGTTAATCATCGCACAGGACAGGACGCTGTTCCCCAGCTAACACAATGTCCGAAATCGAAATATAAGTCTTAAATACGTCTTAATGACGTTTTTAAGATGTCTTTTATGTCCTAAAGACGTCTTTAATGATGCCTTTAAGACGTCTTAGGTCCCGATTTTGGGCATTGTGTTGTCTGGGTCCCAAATTACGTCATCTCAAAACAAAAACTTCTTGAAGAAATGACTCTCTAGGCACCGGGGCTCCCGGTGACGTTCCTACGACCGTTGACGTTACCGTCAACTAGGCTGCGCGCGGACAGTCCATGAACAGTCCCGTCGACGCTACGTCGCGCCGTAACCTCCAGTAACCTCGGATACCTCTCGCGAGGTATATAACGTCTTCGCGATGGTGCGCGGGATATCGGCTGGCGTGCGATGACATGACACGCCCGTCGAGCCGTCAGCACGACAGCACGTAGCGATAAGGCCATGCAGTAGGCCAGTCTGGTCAGTTCGCACGCGGTGCAGCACGGTGCAACTGTACCCACCGCGCTTCTCCGTCCCGTCGGCCTCGTCGCGTGCGTCCGCACGCGAGGACACGACGGAACACGATCGTCAGGAACAACAGGACGGCCTGACGGACGGAATCGCGACGAGCAGCGGCGAGAGTTGATGCGCCACGCCACGCGCCGCGGATCGCGGCATCGCGCGATCATTCATGCGTCCGACGTCCGTCGCGTAGGAACGCCGCGCGGTGAACGAGGCAACGAGGTGAGAACTGCTGTGGTGAGAACTGTGAGAGCTACGGCCGACGACGACAACGGCGGCGGCGACACGATTTCGCGAGCGAGAGCGAGCGAGAGAAAGAAAGAAAGAAAGAGTGATCGTGAGTTGCGTGCTGCATCGAGAAAGTAAAATAAGTAACGTCTGGCCCGCGGGAGTACATACATTATACCGCGAGGTACGATATTTGACGCTTCGACGCGCGTGTCACTTTCTTCCCCCCCCCCCCCCCCCCCCGCGCCGACGAGGACGTCCGGCGTCGTCGTCCGTGGATAAGGCGTGATAAGGCGAAGGCGGTGGCGGCGCAGGCGGTGGTTCGCCAGGAAGAGGAACGCGCCGCCCGCCGTGCCGGGCGCGCGCACTCCGTTTCGAACGTTTCGACGCTCCGCGCCGCGCCGTGCCGTGCGCCGTGACGTCCGCGTCGGCGGGGCGAGTGGCGACGACGGGACGATCTCGCGCGTCCGTCCGCGGCGCACTTCACACCATTCACTGCTTTCACACACCGAATGAATGCGCCCGTCCCGTCCGACTTTTCTGTTTACGCGCGTACCGCGAGGACTCCCGTCAGAGTCGGGCACAGAGCTGGGTGACCGCAGACCGCAGGTGAGAGGGAGGAGTGGTGCGTGAAGAATCCGGAGGATCGACGCGGCTCTCGACAGTCGTGGAAAACGTGCGTGTTTACCCCCCGAGTTTACTCCCCGCGGACGATCATCATCCGTGACACTGTTCCCTCCTGACGTTTGTGGACACACGCGCGGCTGAGCTGGACGGTCGTCTCCGATGGTCTCTGCACGGCGTATTTTCCGAGCCGGGTAAACGCGGCAAGCAACGCCGTGTGCGCGTGCGACCTGCATGCCAAGATTTAATTCCGCCTGGTCGGCACCGGAGCCAGGAGCTATGACACGAATAGCCCCCTGCGCTTTGGCCTGACGCTGACGCGGATGCCCGAGGAACAGTTAATCGGGACTAATTAGCGCGTGTGCCACTCTCGTCTGTCGACGCGACCGTACGTACGTCCCCGTTTCTTTCCTCGCTCTACACACGTTGCTCCACGTTCAGGGCTTCAGGCGAATGAGAATCAACGATTTGGACCGTTCGCCCCCGTCTCCCCGTCTCTCGAGCGGCATCGATGAAATAATTTTCACCGCCGCGGTGCCGTGTTTATCTTCCATAAGTAGATCAACGTTACCGTGGGGGGACAGTTTTTATATATCAGTGTCTGTGCGCTGCGTTCTAATTCTTTATTTTGTGACTGACGGGAGGAAGACGGGAGGAATGTACTTAACGCGAGTCAACTCTGCCCTGTTTGCAGGTAAACGCGGGTGTCTAACGTGAGCCGGAGGAACCCAGCGAGGTCGACGTCGTCGCCGCCTGCACCGAGAGACCGACGGGACCGAGACCCTCTGGCCCGAGCGCGCGCTATTAATACGGTCCTGCGTGTGTGTTTTTTTTTCATCGATAACTGCCCGCGTCGGCCGCAGTACCGCACGCTATATTTCCGCGCTCGCATAACAGCACGTCGTGATTGCGCACATTGAGCGAGCGAGCGAGCGCGAGATCACGCTCTGTCCCTGAACGCGGCAGGAGCGAAGTCCAGAAGGCTGAACCAGCTCCGTTTCTTCTGGAGCGGAGTCTCTTTCCCTCCCCCCCCCCCCCCCCCCCCCAACCCGGAGAAACCGCGGCGTCGTCCGTGACGAACTGCGTGTTTTACCCTCCGCTCTCCGCGTCCCGCTTGCGCGTTGTTACCTCCGCTCTCCTGCGTCGTCTGCTAGTGTGCGGCGGTTTTGTGGTAGCGCGGTGCCCAGAGAGCCACCCCAGATGCCGTCTAAAGATCATCGCCGAGACTTTCGCCAGCCACGTGATCGGCAAGTTTCGATTCCGTTTAACGTAGCGTCGAGCGCGGGCCAAAGCGAGCTCTTCGTCATTCACGAATTGGCAAAATCAGCGAGCGCTCGAAAACCCGGTCGCTTATCCCTGACTTTCGTTCCTCAGTCGGATGCTTTTCGCGTTTCTTAAGTTCGGATGTTCTGCTTTAATTTGATCCTTTTCATATTCCGTGTTGTTTCCTACTTTAGTGATTTTATTTTAAATAATTTAATGTTAATGGAATACGATCCAAGTTTGAATATAAAATTTTATAGCAACTTCTTTCACTTGAACTATGATCCTAAGTAATGTAGCATTTCTCAGTTTGAAACCAACATTGGTAGTTATGATAATAGCAATGATTCATCAGTTAATATGATCAAATTAAAGGCAGTGATACGACGTAGAACTGAGAAAAGAATGCTTGTACACTTTATTTTTCATTATTGCAAGCATTGAACAGATAAACGGCTTTTGGCACGTAGCTTTAATATATGTTTGTAATATAAAAATTTATAATATAAATATGCAATATGTCGGTATATTGCATATTCCTGTATAAGTCGGTTTTATTTGTTTATTATAATTTAGTTAAAAGGTTTTTAAAAAAGCTTCATTACATATCTTTTGAATTTAGTATGCAAAAAGATGCAATAAATACTTTTGCATGAATTTATTTATGCACTAGCGTAATCAAAGTAATTTTTCTCCAACTGAAACATGAATGAAACGTTTCTCCTTATGTGAAGTATCCTACATTCTAAATTTAGATGCAGTCTCTGCGTGCTCAATGTATATTTAAAGTATAAATTAGATAATGTAGCCTCTCAGAGAAAATTACTGCCCAAGATAGACCCATTGGGGTCCAGCCGTGGTGAAGTGTTTGTTCCGTAATTTATTATGCTTTGTGTTTTTTTATCGTTACAATAAAAGGGATAAAAATATTGCACATAATATTAATGCATAATATTTATAATGCATGTGTTAATAATGGAATAAAATTATAAATGAATGAACACTGAAATATATATATATATATGAGCTTACAATTGAGATTACTTGTTTTGCCATTAATGGTTTATTCTGAGAAAAAACCTGTGAATCATAAAAAAACTGTAATAAGATAAAGCTTATCGTATATGTCGCTGATACTGCTTTATCTAATATCAAGAGGCGTGAGTAATCTCTCCGGTGCGAGATGAAGTTTCAATTCATTGATTCCCGATATTAATTATTAGAATCTTATCTTTCGCTTTTTGCAGCTTAATATTATCAAATATCGATTTATCGATTCCAGTATAAGTAGATTAATAACAGGGATATATAGTTATCTTACGAAATTGTGTACTATCCTTTTGTACTATACAGTATTCTTATAATATCTGTAATTTATTGTGTGTGCAGGTTCAACGTGAACTTGCTAAAACAAAGTAGATAGATGAGAGACAACCGTCTCAGAACAAAGGTATGGCAAGCTTGATGGTCAACGCCTCTAGTAAAAACAGTTCGCGCAGCGGATCTCCTAGTAGAACGCCTTCGACGTCTCAACTGCATCAGCAACAATCGGCAGCAAACTTGGATCACACTCCAAGATTGCGTAATGCCCCAATGTAAGATTCTATTAGTACAATAAATATATGTACAATTTATTATTTATTGCATGTTTAATCTCTTCAAACAAAGAGTCGTATAAAATCCGTATATTTTTATACATATATTTATAATTTACTTTTATTATGTTTATTACAATATTATCAATTCTAAAGTATATATTTAAATCTAGAATTAAAGAAATTATAATAACATTTGCTAAATATTTGTTTCAGTTCTCAAGGAGAGGGTAGCACCGGCAGTGGAAGTAGTGGTGGTGGCGGTACTGGAAGTAGCCTTAATATGAAAGGCAGCAATAGACAAAGATCACCAGGAAATTTAATTCGCACGGGGGACACCATGGATGAACCAAGTAATACTTCAAACACTGCCGAACCAGACGAGTTTGTGCCAAATGTTCATCCACCGACTGATGACGAAGGAGTACGTACTTCTGACTCATTTTAAATACCCCGATTCTAATGAGCTATAAGATAATAAGCGTTTGCATTAAATACGAGCAGGAAAATTGGTACTTTGTGAACCTAATGCGTGTATGCAATTTACAGGATATCTTTCTGTTCTTACATAAAGAGTTATATAATATTGCTATTGTATATGCATTAACAAACATAGTAGATTGCAAGGCCGTCAATCATTAATATGCAATCAAATCATAATTAAGAAATAGTACAATTATGTGCATGTTTTAAGCAAGATATTAGTTTTGCCAATTTTTAGACTCTTCATCTGATATTTAGAAATCTTTTTATCGTAGAAAAAAAAATCGTAAAATTAACTGCTTTTGATGTACTTAAACTGCACTAAAAGTGTTCTTATACATATATTTAACGTTACATAGTTTATATGATTTTTTATGCAATTTTAAATGGAAGATAATATTAGTGTATTTTTTGCAGGAACAATATCACGCAACCCAATCGTTCCTATCGAATGGTTCTTCTGAATTGATAACCGATGATGTCGACTCTAGTGCAACACGAGTTCGTCAAGCTATTGAACATATTCAAAGCAAAATTGCTAAAACGCGAGAGCAGATAAGAATAGAACAAACCACGCGGGATGGTACGTAAACTTTTCTTAATTTAATTAAGATGGACACACAAAGGCGAAATTATGTCTTGTTAATATATGTATATTGTTATACATTTATACTCTTTAGAAAATGTCAATGAATATTTGAAATTGGCTGCTAACGCGGACAAGCAGCAGTTAACTAGGATTAAAACGGTATTCGAGAAGAAAAATCAAAAATCGGCGCATAGTATTTCACAACTACAAAAAAAGTTAGATAGCTATACGAAAAAATTAAGAAATTACGAGATGAATGGTGCACCAACGAGTCATAGGCAACCAAGGGAAATGTTACGCGATATGGGACAAGGACTTAAGTGAGTGTTACATAAATAATTATTTTTATTATATCTAAAGAAAAAAATGTTTAAATTTATCATCGAATAATACATAATAAATTATTATGTATTATTTGACAAACGTTGAAAGCAAATCTTTGATTAATTTGGGCTTGCATTTCAGAAATGTGGGAGGAAACATCAGGGATGGAATCACTGGTTTTTCAGGGTGAGTGTTGATACGAAAATAGATCCTATGCCCAAACATGCTGAAACTCTATTCTTATGTGGTTGATTCATCACTTCTTTTTAGACCCACACTGCCATTAATACCACTTCAATTTAAGATTAACACAAAACATGTTTTCTTTAATAATTTATGAGAAATTATGTTTAAAAGTACAGTTAAGTAAAACATTGTACGCTTATTTATATTTCTAATTATATTCTATTGCAGAACTGTAATGTCTAAACCAAGAGAGTTTGCTCATCTTATTAAAAACAAATTTGGAAGTGCTGATAATATAAATACTTTATCACGTAAGTAACAGTGTCAATAAATTTCTACCGAGTTTTACATGATTCAAGCTGTGAAGTATAACATATTACAACACCTGGTTGGAAGCAATTTAAATTGGTTTAGATTAATAAATGTAATTTATTCTATTTAACTACAGAAAATAAAGTCGTACATAATTCTTACAATATGATTCATACAATCTACTTTTGTCATTTTTATTTTTTTTAAATATAAAATATGTTTAGATAAGAAAATAAATATCTTTTAACATTTTTGCTATCATGGCAGTTGAGAGTAGTAAGTAATGTGTTGTCCAAAGAGCGAGAGTTCCGTTACACTTTATTATATATGCTTCATGCACAGTATTTCTATTTTTACGGCTGCTTCAAGCTTCTTATCTTCTTTACAAAGAAACGATTAAATAATAACATTGTTGTCTGTAAAGTATTAAAGATTACTTTGCTCATACCATGTATTCTTTGCTTACAACTTTGCTTATTAAATTTCTATTTCTGTTTTAATGCAGAATAATCACTCGATATAATTTTGCCATATGTTATGTTGCACATATTTATTTAACATTATATTATTATGTAGCAGAGTATTATATGGTTTACAGTGGCTTCTATGATTACACACTTGCTTTTCTTTATTTACTATCAGTTATCCAATACTTTCTTGTAACGATGCTAAAGCATATGATAATATAAAAAATAATCAATTGTTTTGCCATTATCATGATTAAAAGAAACATTTTATATTTTGAAACGACTATTTTTTGAAAATAAAAAGGGAGCGAGAAATTAACCATTGTCTGAGGAAACTGAATAACATAATAACTCAACAAATACTATTACTTCAAAAGGCCAAGTTTTGGTATTGGATAACATTCTAACTTGCCACCTCTGTGTCTCTACAGATGGCTCGACTTTTTATGTAAACGATACACCGCATGCAGGTAATGGTGATAACGCTAGCGTTGAAGAAGATAAAACTCATCATGGATCGGCTACGCTTCCGGGTGGATGCAGTCTGGGATCTACCCAAAGCGCGGCGGCTATGAAGTTTCCGTCTGAAGAAGGATCGGAGTGTTCTAGCGTAACTAGTGAAAGCGGCCCCGGTAGTAGAGGACAGCCGCATACGTGTCACAGTAATAATGCCTTGAGTCTCAAATCTATTTTTGCAGAACTACAGGAACACCGGGAGAATCTTGATCGAATGAGAGAAAAAGTAGATACTGTAAAGGTTTGTATTTAATTAAATATATCCAGTAATCAAAACTCTGAAATATATTTTATAATTAGTCACTTGTGTGTTGCTAATTTCACAAATTGACAAAGCTTTTTCTTGTTTAGACGTTACAGCAGGAAATGACATATCTTTCCCATTCCCTCCAAGAAGAACGTTTTAGATGCGAACGTTTGGAAGAACAGATTAATGACCTAACAGAATTACATCAGAACGAAGTGGAAAACTTGAAACAGGCTATTACAGATATGGAGGAAAAGGTGCAATATCAAAGCGAGGACCGACTGCGAGACATACATGAGATGTTAGAGAGTTGTCAAACTAAAATCTGGAAAATGGAACATCAGCAACAACAGCATCAGCAATATGTGACATTGGAGGGTCTGGATAATAGCAATGCGAGAGCGTTGGTTGTAAAATTGATAAATGTAGTGTTAACAGTATTGCAAGTTGTTTTGCTCCTCGTTGCAACGGGTGCTGGTATTATGATGCCTTTCCTCAGAACTAGGTAAGATTATTGTTGAGTTGATTTTTATCTTTCATTCTTTTATTCCTTCGATGTCACTTTTTTTACTTTCCGTTGTAGCGACAATAAACTATCTATAGTATTTTAGGCTCATATTCTGTATCATCTGCATTATGCCTACATTCATCTCTATTAGATATCCACAGATAATATTTCCGTGATATAAGTAGAAAATTGAAATATAACAGTGCATATCGTTTTTTTATCAGTAAATATATTATGTTATTTTTCTCTTGTTTAGTTTTATTCATCTTTATACTGCAATCTGCAATCAGTCATTTGAATTTATTTTGCACGTTCATTATTTTATATTGTTTTTGCATGTTTGTTACAGCTGTACTAAGCCTCATTGTTTCATGTGCAGGGTGCGTATATTAACAACTACATTCGTTGTATTGGGCATAGTGTTTGTGCTAAAGCAATGGCCTGAGGTACATGACGTTGGCAGTCACCTCATGCGCCACCTCAAGCAGACCCTCGCCATGAAGTAGCATTGTAAGTGAATGAAATTTTCATCTGTGCTTAATTGCCGTTAAGTTAAATGTAAAGGCAATTTAGTGCGATACTATATTTTAAACGAAGTGAACGAAATATGAAAGTTCCTAAATAACTTGTCGCAGAAAAAGAGAAGAGGGAGAGAGAGTGAGAAAAAAATATTTTACATAAATAGTATTTATTTTAGGGTGGAATACTTAAATTTAATCAATCCCTGTGATGAACCCTGGGCTAGATTGGACACATATTGAAATCTTGCATCCGTTTATCAGTGTTGTAGCACATTGGAGCAATAATAGTATGTATACGCGTAAATAAGTTTATCTTGTATGTTTTTCTTGGGTTGTTTAAATTTTTTATTATAAGATATATGTATTTTTGATACCATTATTTAAATTGACGAAGCTATTTGCTGTAGAAAAGTACGTGATTTTCAAATTAATTTATTACAAGCTTTCATTAATTTCATTAATTTACATCTGTTCATTTTGGTTCGATATTTTTTTCACGATCGTGACATTAGCGATCTATTAGTGCTGAACAAATCACATTAAAGAAACTTCTATATTAAGGCACGAAAAGAATTGTTGAAATACTATACAGTGACACACTGCTTGGCTATATGTGGCACATATTATGAAGATTTAATTTCAATTAGCAGTATATGTCTACGTTCATTTCTTCACTTGAATGTAAAAGTAGTGTAAAAGATATCAAGTGAGGAAATATTAAGTGATGCACACCAGGATACTGTCTTCAACCTCCACGATCGGTCCAGATACAATTTGTCGATGTACAATCGATTTGTTTTTAAATCTTCTTGAATGTATGTGTCGATAAGTCAAGAATTTGTAACATCCAAATCGTCCAAATGCTAAACAATAATGTAAATTAAGACAGAGCTCTTATATCACTATAGATAGCTGCTGTCCAGCATTGTATAAAATATGAAGTAGTACGTATTGTATATTTACTTGTTATTTGTAATATTCGATAAAGGTATAAGTTCTCTAGGAAATGCAAGTTTTTTTTAATTGTTGTTGCATTGCATAAAATAGCTAGTGTATAAATTGAATCGCGCACGCAATGAAAAGGAAATGAAGAATTTCACTGAAGGCTGCAAGAAACATTACTTTCTCGTTGGAAAATCGCGAATACCAAATTCGTGCATAAATAAAAATTTTACATACACACATATGTACACGCACGCACACATACACATACACATATACAATGCATATGCTGCTACATCTGATATCAGGAGGACCAATCGTCTCTTTCCTCTTATTCTACGATACGATTTACATCGCACACATTATTATATACTGCATATATATAACGTTAAAATTATGCTTATATATAAGAATGAAGACGAGAGTGATTTTCATTAGTCCAATGTATGAGCGATCCAATCATCAAAAACATAAATTTGCATGTATATTATAACGAGCATAAAGAATCGATCCATGACAGTTAGTTGAAATGAGAGAAAGACTGAAGGACTACATTGCTGTAAAACAATTATGTTAGTTTAACATTGGCGCTATAATTTTAAGTATTGGAGATTTTAACATTAATATGACATGAGGAGATAATACAAATTTATAGAAACGCGAAGTATTGGATACGTGGCAAAAAGATGAGTTAAAATAACTCAGAAATAAGACTTGATTTGTGTTTCTTCTTTGTATCATTACTATTTAATAACAGAGCATAAATATGACTTATATATTCACTGATTTGCAATTGTATAATTTTCTAGCTTTCACAGTCAAAACAGTCGCAACATGATATATATTAAAATCAAATAACGAACGTCTGTACAAGGAAAGATTTTATCTTATGTAGATCATTATATCATTCTGTTTTCGTTTAGCACAGAAATTTTAATATTCATTTTTATTTCACACTGTGTTTACAACTAAATAATAACAATAACTTTTAATTAACAGTTTAGTGTCTGTGTCAATTTGATGACATGTAGCGAATATGACGCAAAGTTTTATTCAGAATTTTATTCACAAAAGCTGCCCGTAACTGTGTATAAAAGAGATAATTTAATGTGTTTTATTGTTTAAAATATTTTATGTTGACAATGTATGTTGCTGTAAAATTTTATATTGATTTAGAAACTTGCAATGTGAAGGATAAGAGTGTTTGGTAATTGAATAGCAATTCATCGTGTGGAAATTGCGTGAAAAGGTAATTTTATGCTATTGCGAAGAGATATTCAATTCATTCCTGATCTCAAAGCAAATGAAAATTGGACTGTATATTCATCGTACCAGAAATATTCGTTTTTTCTCGATGTCCAATAAACTCGTCCAATTTTCTCACATCCGCATTGTCTGCATGGTATTACTTCGAGCAAATTAACAATCGACTTCCCCACAAAAATGTTTTGAATATTTTCATTATTATTTTTTATGTTCCTGTGGTAAATATTACATTTCGGATAAATCGCTGTGATTATGCTAGGTTTATATATAAGCTTAATATTTAAGAAGCAGCTTTGGGATCAATATAATCACAACTGAAAAATACCATCAAAAAACGTATATGTTGTATATAGAGATTTTTCTCAAAAACCATGCACCGTTCATCACAATGTGTAACATTTGAGACAAATGAAAACATATTGGTTTAACCGAATATCTCCGTTAACATCTTCTTTTGTTATATCTAAAATACATGTAACTAATCTAAGATATAAGTCTATTTAGTATTACATAATCATAAGTAGTCAAAATATATAGGGTGTTAAGCATATATTAATGTATATAGCATTATGTGTTATATTTATAGAAGTCTTATCAATATGACAAGATTTTAACTGTATTTTATTGATTTTCCATTTATAGCTTTTCTAAAAGAAAATATTTAAGAATGGAAATTTAATTCCCTTTCATTATATCATTAGATAATATATATAAAAAAACACCCTGTATATTTATAATTTTAGATCATGGTGCTTTGTAATATACGTATTTAACACTACTAGGAAATTAGAGAATTTATTCACATGATCGACCACCGATTTACTGAGGGCCCCTGCACGCTTATAAAATATTGAGCGATACGTACAGAAAGGAAGCTGGGTATTAAAGTAGTAAGTAGCGCGCTCCAACTCGAAATTCTACGGGAGTTATTAAACAACGACGAAATGTATTTTGTACCTTATTGAAACGTCGCATAAGTTTCCGTTTTTCTACTTAAAAAGCCGTTTACAATTTTATATGTATTTTATATTTACGAGGCCACGAATGTGTCACATAAATGTGTATTGTATAATTTGCGGTGATCAATTAATGAATCCTGTTAAATAGTTTGTTGTCATTCGTAGCTTAGGGGCCCCCGTGTGTAGATATTAGCGATAGGCGACAGAATTATTAAAATAAATTATGTCATCGATGCCTTGCGTAGGTAGTTAATGTCAAATTATAGAATAAATATTCGTTGTCAATTGTAGAACGGTATAGGCAAAGCCAGCAGCAGTTATTGTAAAGGTTGTTATCACGTACACTCATTGTGCATATATAACAGCTGCGTTCGAACTGGTATTCAAGGTAATAAAAGAATATTAAAAAAAAAAAAAGAAAAACTGAACATATATAAATTTTTATATTCATCTTTCGATACGCCGATACTTTCTACATGCCCATTGTCAACGGCAATGTTATTGCTGCTGGTAGAGTCGACGTACCGAGGTACGTGCTGAGCAGCCTTCTGCAATATCATTTCGTACTGTCAAAATAAAGCAAATTTTCAATAAAATCAATTATATTCAATTCCACTCGACCTGCTATTAATGAATTTTTTCTCTTCGAAGATGATCTCAGCTCTGAGAGAAATTCAATCAACTATCAGATAATGTTTCAGGGACGTACGGCCAACTGAAAAACACATGTCGGTGTAAAGCTTTTTATATTTTCTTCCAAGACGTTGTTAATAATATAATATTACATTCATCACAATCTTACAAATATAATATATTCAGTTATTTTATCATATATCACAATTTCTACTTTGTGCAGAAAGCTGATTTATATTATATTTATATTTACTGAGAGGTTTCCTGGTGGCTGTATAAAAATATACAATTGTTCATGATGATTATTATATAAGTATCTACTCTCTTGAATTATGTTGTGATGATTTGGAAAGTGCTTATCATTAAAAAAGCATTGTCATCATTGCATAGCGTTTCGTCGAGCGTATCAGCCTTCGATTCATTAAATACTATATTTTACTATTAAATAATAAATATAGATATAGTAGTAAATATAATATTTACTCTACTATATCTATAAGAAAATATCTTACTTTTCTTACAAGTTAACGTTCCTTTTTATGATAGGTAAAGGTTTAGGAATATATAAAAGATGTAATAATCTAATTGTGTAAGAGAATTCTAATGCGCAAATGTATATATATACTTGCGAACGCAGTAAGAAAAATCGTACATTTTATACATTAATACAATCTTAAATACTCGTTAATACATTTTTTTATACTCTCATGTTTTGTTAAAACTTATTGTTCGAATCATAAAATCAGAATATGAGAATATATTATCAACTAAATACCTGAAGTCCATGTTCGATAATGAATGCTGCTGGATTTCTACCCTATAAAACGCAATTTTTATATATAGCTTTAAAACAATTTATTTTATATATTAAATCTATTTGTTGTAAACTGCAGAAAATTGATATACTAAAACAAATTATTATCTTTTCGTTATTATTGCAAAGTAATGACAAGTTATTACCTTTTAAAATCTCTATATCTATCTTTCGAAAAAAGTAAAATATATTTTTTAGTATAAGCTAAAATATCACTATTTAATGTGATAAATTTGCTACAATCTTTTCAAAATTAAAATAGCGCGAGTTTATTTGTTCATGTTGATCTTCCTAGAGTCTTGTAATCATTTTATCTATTAACGAATAAGTTAGATTTTTTATTGTTTCAGAAAGCAATATAGACATTGATATAAAAGACTTGTATTTACGTGATCTGGAAATACAGTATGTCACAAAAAGAAAGTTAAAAGACGACATTGTTATAGAATATATAAAATCATGTTGCATCTCAATAATTCAATATAACTTTCAATCTTCATATACCACCAGCACTACCGCTGCTTGTAAAAATATCTTTATATAAAGTTTTTTGAAAATGTACACTGATAGAATACACTATGGTGATGAAAGCAGTTCGTTATCTAACAAATGCGAATGAAATTTTCTTAGCACCCAAACTGCGCGCTAGGCTTGAACGCGACTCGCAGGATTCGTATGTCATTTTCATCCGTGACTTCAATCCGCGGTGATTTGGATCGCTTCGTGTGTATCTCGGACTATTATATCGGACGAGAGGACGAGCTTGACCTCCGCGTCTTCGTTCTGCGGCACAGATTCGTCCTTCTGTACAGCGGTAACGTGATGCTTCTTCCTGTGAGACATCATGGTCGACTTAGACACGAAAGCCTTGCCGCACTCGCCGCACACGTAAGGCCGCTCGCCGGTGTGTAAACGCTTGTGGATCGCCATCGGGCTGAACTGCGTGAACGATCTGCCGCAGACGTCGCATTTGTAAGGACGCTCGCCCGTGTGCGAACGCCGATGGCAGCGTAGCGCCGCGCGTCGAGCGAACACCTTCCCGCACACCTCGCATTTGAAGCTCTTCTCGCCGGTGTGCATGGTCGAGTGGATCCTGAGGTCGACGCGCGTAAGGAATCCCTTGCCGCACACCTCGCACAGATACGGCTTCTCGCCCGTGTGAATGCGCTGGTGCGTGTTCAGGTAGCTCTTGCTGACGAACATCTTGTGGCACACCTCGCACGGGTACTGGCGATTGTCGGTGCCGGAGTGTATCTTCTGATGGCTCTTGCAGAGACCCTTGGTGATGAAACCGCGGCCGCAGATCTCGCACATGTACGGCTTCACGCCGAGGTGACGGTTCTCGTGGTCCAGCAGCGATTGCTTCGTCTTGAAATTCTGACTGCACTTCGTGCACGAGTACGGCTTCAGGTCCGAGTGCACTCTTTGGTGTACAATGAGATAGCTCTTGCACTGGAATCCCTTGCCGCACGTGGAGCAGTTGTAGTCGAACTGGCCCGTGTGCGTGGCCGTGTGCTGCGCGAGACCGATCTTGCTGCGAAACGCCTTCTCGCACGTCGTACACTGAAACGGCTTCTCGCCCGTGTGCTTTCGCATGTGCTCCTGCAGCTTGTAATTCGACTTGTACTGCTTGCCGCATTCCGTACATACCTTCGCGGTCCACTTCCGTCTCGCCGTCGACTGTTTCTTCTGCCCCTCTTGATTGTCATTGCTCTCTTGCGACACTACGTTTAACTGTGCGTCCTTCTCCTTATCGACTACTTCAGTTTTATATATATTACATTGCTCCTTATGTAGATTTAACACCTCGACACTAGTAAAATATAAACCGCAGGGACAGCAGCAGAAATGCTGCTCGAAATGTGCGGCTAAATTGGTCGTTTCCAAAGCTGCTTCGTTGCAGAACGGGCACACGTACCAGTGCGAGCCGGTTTCATCTATAGTAGGGTTGCTTAGCGTAGACTCCAATAACGCGTGCTTCGTTCTCTTCGTGTATTTAACCATTATTTCGCAAGGTACGCCGTTTATCTGACTCGTAGATGACAAAGCATTCACGGAGTCCACGTGTTCGTGAGTTCCATTTTCGTTCATGCAAGACTCCTCTATTACATTTTCCGTTTCAGCTTGGGAGGACACAAAATTATCTACTGCTACCTGAATAACAAATCGAAATAAACATAAATAAAATAAGATCATTAAACAATCCATATTTTTATGACTGTTACATTTGCTTCTGATTTTCAAATAGTAATTAATTTTTCCTTGCGAACTCTGTCCATTATTTAAAACAATACTTACATTATTTTTTAGTACGGACTCTTCCGTGGTTAATCTGTCTTGCAATCTCCTGTGGTACTCCTGTTTTATTGGATCTGTCTCGTATTTTACATTTTCACAGTAATGCACTATCTGCTCTTGGCTCTGATCTTCAGGATTGATAGAAGTAACGTAATTTATCCCTAATTGACTCAAGTGGCCACCCAGGTTACTCACTACAGTCATATCGCCATCCAAGTGCATTGTGATCTGATGGTTTGAAACCTGCAAAAAGATCATAAATCAAAATTCGAAAATAACAATATTTTAAATTATTTATCACTGGATAAACTACACAAATAAACTGTTTCACTTGTGTTAAATTTACATAGTCATATCACACACATTATATATAGGCTGATGATCGAATCGTAAGCAATCTGTTTGATTTACAAAACAAAGACAGAGATTGGTTTAATAACCTCTCGTATATGTTCATCGACCATTCTCACGGTGTCACCATCTAAACAGTCAATGCCTTGTATATCCGCATCTTGTTGACCCATCTCTTCCTGAGTAACCACTTGTTCGCCACCGGCCAGGTCCATCTCGTCCATCACCTGCATCGTGTGTATGGTGGATTCTGTAGCCTCGTGTGCTACTACCGAATGGCTTTGTACATTTTCGTTATCAATCTGTATGCTATTCAGGTTTCTTGGAATTGTGCCCATGTTATTCACGCTCGCCAAATCATGCTCCGATATGTCCACGACCTCGTCTTTACCGATCTCCTTCAACATCTCCATAAACATCCCCTCCGTGTGCAGACATTTCTCGCGGAAATCAAACAACTGATCCAGTTTAAACGCGCAGTCCTCGCAGACCACTTTCGGCAGTTGATCCGTCAACGACACCTGAAATATACAAAACTATAGTACAATATATTACTCCAACAACCATTGTTACTATTCTAAAGTGCGGATATTCTAGCATCTATCTTGCTTCCGTTTGGAATAAAAAATATTAAATACAATAAAGCATAATAATAAGAATATAAGCTAGCAAAGAATTTTACATGTATACTTTTAACGATATCCATATATCTTTTCATCGATTCTAATCAATTCCTCCTTTGCCAGTGTAATAAATTTAAATGTATATAATCAATTAAAATTATCTAACGCCACATTAGCCGAGTCCGGGCGAAAAAAAGCGTACGCTACTTCCGAGCTGAAGAAAGAATCGAACGGTCGCTAAGTGGACGGAGACCGGAGAGGTGTCCGTCTCGACCCAGACCGAGGGCATTTAAAGACCCAGGATGAAGATTAATCCATGCTACTGTCAGCGCAAAGCTCCGCGCTGGTCGCCCTTTACCTGTACCGGCAGGCAGGCCGCGATCTTCTTGTCGATGTTGCGCATCTGCTCGCCGGCCTCGAATATCGGCAGGCCCATCAGGATGCCAGTCTTGGTCGCGCACAGACGGCACAGGTAATCGAACTCCTCGACGACGGCCATGTCGACGGTACCGAGAGGTGCCTCCTCTCGCGCTCTCCTTCAAACGCGGGCCACCGACGACAGGCGAGTACGGCGACGACGGTCACGACGACGCGGCGACAGTCGACACGGGGTGGGCAGGAGCGGGGCGAGGAAAAAGGGAGTCCTCTCGTTCCCAGAAAACGCGGCGGCGACGATCGCGATTCGCTGGTTCCGCGTACGAGCATCCCTCAACGGCGGCGTCCCCGCGCGAAACGTCGCTCTACTGCAGCCGTCGCGACGGCGCGTCCCACCGGGAATCCGCGTCGGTCCGCGCCATAATACCGTCCGAAGAGCTCGTCCCGTCGCAGTTCCAAGGCAGAAATACTCCAGACTCCAGATTCTCTTCCCTTCCCGGATATCACAGGATATCAGCTTAGCGTCGCCCCTCTCGGAGCGAACTAAAGCCGGTCACATGACCGCGTGACGGAAAGTCAGCGCGAAATCCGAATCGCGCAGGTTTGCTAGCCGTCGCCACCGGCCACACATACGTGTACGTTTGTTCTCGTACTGACGTTGCGCGTTGCATCTTGTTTTGCAAATCTTTGCCTATTTTAATCTTGTTTTAAAGGAACCGCGAAGGAACTCGACGAGAATTCTCCCTGTGCGTTCTCCTCGCGCAATTAAAGCGAGGTTCGCCCGCCGCGGGCCCGCGGCTGCGAGTTCGTCGTCGTAAACATCGGCGGATGGAGGTTAGGTTAGGTTAACTTCTGGCGTTCAATCTGCAGCCGACGGATACGATGGAGAACGCACCGCCGATCAAGAGCAACAATCCCGCTCCCACGGTAGAGCAGATTAACGCGGACAGGATCACCCAGGTATCTATTCTGATCATGAGAAGTTTTAGATTGTTGAAGATGATCATACTCTAGATTTTGTCATATAGAAAATTTTTTATTGATTCTTGCTTGTTATTTTGTATCTTTTGAGATGTCATGCGCTGAATTCTGTGGCAGGACAAGTTTTCTATTAATTCTAGCTGTTACCTCGTGCGATTACATTAAGATTCTGTTGTATATTGCAGCTTGCGAACAAGTACTGGGCGCCGCACACCACGAACACGCATCTGGCGTTCGATCCCCAGGTGGTGGACGACATTTACGTGCAGGAGATATGCGCGTCCAAGTTCTCCGTCCGGAGGATCATGATGCTGGAGTTCAGCCAGTATCTGGAGAACTTCCTCTGGCCGAATTACAATGCGGAGAGCGCCACGCGTGCGCACACCATGTCCATCGTCGTCATGGTGAACGAGAAGTTCAGGGAGCGGGTGCAGGTCTGGGAGGCGTTCGAGAAGAATCCGACGCAGTTCGCCGGATTCTTTCAAAAGGTCCTCGAGGCGTGCCTGGAGGAAAGTGTGATGGACTTCAATCTGAAGGAGCAGACGGCGTTGATAGTGTTCCTGAATCATTGCTTCAACTCCATGGAGGTGTCCTTGGTACGAGAGGAAGCCAAGAGGCTGGTGTCGCTGTCCATGTGGATCTCCCTGCAGCAAGGCAGGCGGGAACTCGAATTTAGAAAGTTTCCGAGATGGAGGAAATATTGGAAAGTCATAAGGAAGAAGGATGATCCCGAGCGTAAGGAGAAACTCGAGTGGGAGCGCAAGTTCTTGCACAGGCTCATGATAAAATTCATGACGATATTGGAAACGATTCCTGCAAAAGGTATTTATGCATATCTTTATATATATCCAATTAAATTTCACCTGTGCATTTTTTAAAAGAGTGCATTTCTTGACTCTTTAATAAAAACAGAGATTTTAGTAAATTTTATATAAAATTAGGTACTTGAAACAATTTATTTTTAATTGTGAACTTCAATTATAATAGGAGTTGTACTTCTGGACAATTTATGCATATCTTTATATCTATTCAATTAAATTTTACCTGTGCATTTTTTTAAAGAATATTTTTCCTGACTTTTTAATAAAGCCAGAAATTTTAGTGAATTTTATATAAAATACTTGAAACAATTTACCTTCAATTGTAAACAACTTTAATTATATTTTTAATAGGAGTTGTACTTCCGGACAAAGTACGTTACTGCGAGAGGTTTCTGGAGCTGGTCATCGATCTCGAGGCTCTACTTCCTACCAGACGTTTCTTCAACACTGTCATGGACGACAATCATCTGGTGGTGCGTTGCCAGTTATCCAATCTGCTGCATCGTCCAGAGGGAAGTTTGTTCGGACAGGTAAGTCGTTGCAAAGTACTTGTTGTACAAATAGGGCAGGTTAAATAATTCAATTTGCGATATTGATTCGAATATTCGTTTATCGAATCTAATATCTCTCTCGTACAAAAAGTTGATTTACTATATAGACATAAATACTAAATACAAATATCATTAAAAGTATAAGATCATTTAAAACTCGGTGACGCATATTTGAATCATACTGTGCAATACCGCCCGTTAGCAAACTTGTCCGTCAATTAGCGATATTGCATAATAAGATTAAAAACCTAAGTCAAGGCATGCTATGAAGACGTGATATGCTATGAAAATGGATACCTAAATAAAACATGCTAGACGTGTCAAAATCGTGAAGTGATAAAAATGTCTCGATAAGCGTACGTTTCTTCTTTATAATGCAAGAGATTGATTTCGTTTTATAAGGCACGCATAATCACCGAACGTGGAATACGAAAGACGTACGCAATTTTATCAATGCCATCATTTACGTATCAGCTCGAACGTTCTAATCGAAATGCACCATATATGATGCTTTACAAATTTTTTAAACTTACAGAATCTTTCAATGCCTTGTCGACTTTCTCGACTTCGCTCATATTTAACTTGCACATTGGCTTAATTATTGCATCGTTATTTACAATATATTGCCGCATTTTTCTATTCCGATATTGTCTCCGATATATATATGTATCTTTACATATTCTTCGCTCGCACGTTCCGCGTTTAAAGAAATTCTTCTCTAAAATAACGCCGTTACGCGCATAATACTGCTTCCTTCTGGAATAGAGACACATCCATGCATTTTTCACACTCTATAAAGAATACTTTTGGTTTCAATATATATGCGCGAATATAATATATCTATGATATATATCTGGTAAAATTTGCGCGCGAAAGATATACGTTTATGAGCTATGACTCCGAGATTGCGATCGTGCGATGTACAACGAGTATATTCTCAAATATACTCGTACTTCAACGACTGTATGGAATGCCTTCCACGCTTCGCACGCGTCGCATGCATTCTTCGTCGTTCTGCGAGCGATGGTGCGTTACTAATCATGATCTAAACGCGCCGATCGCTCGATCATCGACTTGAATGCAGATCACGCTCGTGACAAAAGTGATTGTTCATCAAGGATATATATATATATATATATATTGTATATATATACATATATGAACAATCAAGGATATATATATATATATATAAGCGCACTTTAATAACCCGCGTTGATGGCCGTCATCTCCTCGCCCCAGTCGAGGCCCTCGGTGTTGTCACCGGAATCGCAGCAGTTGCACGTTTTCGCGAGTAGAAACGTGACCCTACGCTGGCCGAACACGCACACGTAGAGAACGAGGAGGGCCTGCAGCAGATTCACGACGATATGGCAGTATATCAGGGCGTCGTACTTGAACTGCGACAGCAGCAGCGAGATCCAGCCGGTGCTCATGATCGCGTAGAGAAAGACGAACATCCGGAAGCTGTATTTCATCTTGTGATGAATACGGCCGTACGTGCTCATCCGCTTGATCCTGTTCGCGGTGGTCAGTATAAGGCACAGGTCGATGATGATGGTGAACGCGATGCACATGAACATTACAGAGAGCCCGAGCCAGCCCACGGTCTCCTGGGCGGGATAGGTCGTGCCGCCCACGGTCGGCTTGTCCGTCTCGAGGGCGAAGTGCGCGAAGATCGCCGTGCCGGCTATGCAGACCGTCATGCACCATACCCAGGACGAGTAGTAGCAGTACTTCCTGCCGTCGGTCACCCGCAGGAAAACGTTGCGCGACCTGAACGTGTTCCACACGTAGTAGCCCAGTGCGCCGAGCCAGAAGAAAGCGGCCGTCAGGAAAACGTACATGACCGTGTCTGAAAAAGAGAGGAGAGATGCGGAAATGATTTCAGCATTGTATTTCCTGCGCGCACACGTCCGTCCTGGAAATTTGTCCCGAGCAAATTTGCTTTCGGAGCAGAAGGCCGTGGTTCGAGCGGTCGCGCTCATTAATCGGTCCTTCCCGTCACGCGCACTCGCCGCTGAAATATGACTCATTCGCGTGTCTCGCGGATGGTGCTAACGCACTTGAAATGAAAAAGGATATGGACCGCAAATTTCGCTGTCTTCGGCATGAGGGAAGATAACTCACGCGGTAATTCTATAAATTGATTTATATCACGTGTCTCAACATTGCTGAGTGTGCAATGCAGCAACGGTGCATCAGTTGTTGCATTGCTGCACTCCTAAATGCAACCTTTCTCTGTGATGAATTTGAGAATTATCGAAGATATTTCTTTCTACAGACAGAACGCATTCCAATTACGTCGGGGAGTTTAATTGAGCGTTAAAATGACGAGCCAGAGATAATCAGATGTGCCTCGACACGCCGGTTTCGTCACGGGAAATCATTAACGAGAATCATTTGCATCTGCCCGCTCCGAAAGGACATCTCGAGGAGTCGCGCGTGTCGCAGAGTCTCAACGGCGTGAGACTCAACTGCACAAAGAAAACGAAACTCGTCGCTCGCGATTCACGTACCGGCGACCAAGAAGCTGACGTGATTGCCGAACTCCGTGAATATCCTGACGGTGGAGGCGCACTGGTTGACCACGAGGCAGATAGACATGCTGGTGATGATGTTGCCGACGAGATCGCGCAGCTGCGGCAGCACGAAGTAGACCACCGCGACGATCAGATAGCAGGCCATCGACACGGCGTGGAAGGCGGGATCGATCGCGTGTCTCATCAGGTAGTTGGTGTCGGTCCAGCGCACAGCAACGTCCGGCACGCAAAGCATGGCATACGTCGCGACCAGCCGATCCCCGCTGAGCACCACCTTGTCGGCGCAGTAATGACCGAACGGATAGTCGTAGTGTATGGTCGCGCGTCCCTCGCCGTCATCGTCATCGTCATCGTCGTCATCGAGACTGTTCAGCATCGCGACGCCGTAGACGCCGCGATTCTCGTCCATGCTCCTGGCCAGGTCCACGATGTAGTGGCGCAACACGCCGCTCGGCAGGATCGCCAGCCGATCCGGACCGGACGGATAGTGGTACACGTGCCACTGGTGCTCGTCGGAGTCGCATCTGGGCCGTCCGATCTTCAGCTCGTACCTGGGCTCGACGAATCCCGTTCTCATCTGCGTCGCGACGTCTGGATCCCTCGCAAACTCCGGCCGCCACTTGGTCTCGTTGGTCTCCGACAGCGACGTGCACCGGTCGTCCACCAGCAGCTCCTCGGGCTCGCAACACTTGCCGATGCTCACCGTCACGCCGGCGCCGATGGGTCGCGTTTCAGCGTCGGCGAGCACGTTCCTCGCCTCCCAACCGACGACGAGCAACAGCAGCACGATCCGCGGACACATGACGCCGAAACGCGCGCGAGTCTTCGCCTCAGGTTCGCATCCGCGGGCACGCTCTCTCGCCTCTTCGACGTCGAAAGGAAAGCCGAGTTGCCGTCGCGTCCGTGCGGCCGATCGATCGTCTCGCGAAGCGTTCATCCGTGATTCACTCAGCTCATCGCTCGACGCGTGTTCGTGCTCGCTTCGCCATACCTGGCCTGCGACCGCCAGTGCCTCCCGTCCCGCGGCTTGCTACCTACGTCCTACCTATCTACCCCTGCCAGCGTCCGCCGCCATGACATTCCCGTTCTTCGCCGCATCGTACCTCTCTCTCTCTCTCGGCCCCCCCTGCGTCCCTCGACGACCACAAGCGAGTTTTACCTTCGCTTCAGCTGCTCCAAAGACACAACGGCGCGCGTCAGCGCTGCGCTCGCACGCGCCTTTGTGCGCTCCGCTTTCATTTTCGCTAATGCATTCTGAACCCTCGAGTGCCGACGCGGCCTTATTTTTTTAAAATATTCAGAATATTGTGTAAAATTCGTTACATCATTCTTTCTGTCTGTAATATATACGTTTCTTGTCATTTTGCTTTTTCTTCATCAGATTTCAGCTCTAGAAGGATTAATGTCTTAATGTGTCATCACTATAAGGAATCTTATACATTCTAAAATTTAGAAGATAGTTTGTTCTATTCTACTTTACTCCAACATTTGTTGTGAGATACATTTGTTGAATACTAATGTGAAAATGTTGAATCGGAGCTCTTTTAGACATAAGGAGCTTTTAATATTTAATATAACATAGAAATGTTAAATGGGATATTTTTTTAGACACGTAGAACTTTTAATATTTAATCTAATAATTGAATATATGTATATTTATATCATGCGCCTGTGCCTAAGAGTTAAACGCACATTGTCTATCATCGATATGTAGGACAGTATTGATAATTTGAATCTCTGGTGAAATGTCAAAGGATTATTGATGATAACGATATGAATGAATGAATGACATGGGAACTGAATTAATCGAGCTTATCGAGAGAACTTAATTTATTTTCAGATTTATTAATGTAAGAACCATACAAGTATGAAACGAGTTTTTTTAATCAGGCCGATACTTCTCTTATCAGGCAACTTTGATAACTTGGAAAAATTATTCAAAAACTTATTTTCTGCAACGATTCTATCATACGAGATTATCCTTATCAAAATAATTCATTATTTTTTAGCCTTCGACATTGTAAGTGTACAAAAGGGATTCCTTCTTGATCTTATCTGTCAGAATTATCTTATCACCAACCGAACTAGACAAATTGTAAATCACAAAAGCAGCATATTTCTCCTGAATATTATCATAAACATCGGCGTATGTAAGTTCGCGTTACTTGCGTGAATTCGCAAGTACGCAGACGCATTCTTTTCCTTGTTTTCTCGCGGTTCTTCTCATTTTCATCCTTGTATTATTCATCCGCCACTTCTTCTACAAACGTGTCAACAATAAACCGCAAGGACGTGTGTAAAATACGACACGTATTTATGAAATCTATGTTCCTCTGAGGAAACACTGTGTCGCAGTCGAATATATCTATGTATATTCAGGTCCAAAAGCGGTCTCGAGTTTAGGCAAAAAATACTTTCCGTCCTCTTGACACACGTTTTACTGTTTGTGTGTGTTATCAGTAAAAGTGAGTGTGCTGTAATATAAATAGAAATATGAAGATACAGAGTGCAACGTCCATTTTCCAATCTAAATATTGTCATTTGTCATCAACAATATAATTCCTTTTCTTAAACAACTTCAATCAAAACTGCAAGTCCTTTTCTCACATGTAATTTAATTCTTCCTGTGTCGAAGACACATGGGTGGAATGTAAAAAACCCCGCAATATCTTTCTCTCTCATATTGTTATTTGAAACGCCTAAAAAAAAATTTCTCACGAAATTCTCTGTGGGATTTACCGATTTTAACAGTGCATGCTAAAAATAGATGGACCAATAATGATTTCTCTGAGAAAGACAAATAGGCCCTTCCGGACTGTCGAGCCCCGGTAATTTGTGCTGACGTCTCCCCTTCTTGTCGGTACTCTCTTTTTACTGCCGCTCTCAAGACGCACGTAATGTAACGCTAACATGCTCTATTTACGCTCTCAATTAGTTGTATATGACAGCGACGCGTTGCTTCTCTTTCGTAGAACAATCGAGTCATTGTAAACTTTACGCGTCTAGACAGAGAGAGATAATTTTGCAAGTTCTTAATTCTTCGTACAATCTAAATTTGTTGACTTTTACATATTTACCTCATAATACAATTCTTTTTCTTAAACATCTTAATCAAACTTGCAACTTCCTTTTCTCACATGTAATTTCTTCCTGTGTTGGAGACACACGAGAAGAGTGTAAAAATCACTCCCTCTCTGTCATCTCCAGTTATTTAACGGTATATCTCATTAGCGTAGTTGTGACAAAGCTTAACAAAATTTCCGAGACTGCTGCGGATTAATTTTCATGCCTGCGTATAATCTGTTAATCCTATTATACCGATTACGGTGATATTTGTATACGAGCAGCTTATGTAAGGAGATAATATTTACATTCATCTTGATTTTCTTTATTTATCTTCTCTTTCTTTCTCTCTCTCGTTTTTTTTGTTCAAATTCACCTTTATCCAAATGATCGCTCGATTACATATACATAGGCACGTTACTTATTATTTATTATTAAGTAATTTTGACATAATTATGAAACGAAGAAAAAAAAAGAGCATAAATTGGCTCTGATGGATGCATCTATTTGCACGTAACAGCATGAAACAGCATTTTAAATATCAACGAGATATTTATTTTGTTTTTAAAGCAGAAAATTATGAAAATTTAATAGGAAGAATTCTCTTTCTATTTAACTATACTTTGATAAATATTTTTATCGTGAAAGAATCGCATTTAAATAGCAATATTTATAGTTTGTGATTTATTTTATAGGACTAGGAAACAATTATAAAATATTTGCACGTTTAGAAATATTTTGTGAAAGCATTTCGCGAAATATCTTGCGGGTTCGAATACACTCGGGCGAACTCGTTGCACCTAACAGCATCGATTGTCTCGGGACGGTCCAATTTGCTTAACAAATTTTGTTCGAGTCGTGACCTACTATCTGTCTATGTATAGTGTGTACCAACAAGCCAGAATGCACTGCGCGAATGCGATCACATTTGTTATACGCGATATTATTTCATGCATTTCTGATGCTGCATTGTTAGAACGTAACGTGATTGCATAGGGTTATACTTCTACACTGAGAAAAAAATATTTGGATTAAAAAAAAATATTTATTAGATGGCTGCTAACAGCTTATTCACTTAATATAATACAATATTTATTTAGAATTAGATAAAATGTTTGAATCAGGTATTTTATATATTGTAATTCTAAATAAATATGTGTATTAAATAAGCTGTTAGGAGCCACCTAATAAATATTTTTTTTTATTCAAATATTTTTTTCTCAGTGTAGGCTTGCGGACCATCATTCGTCCATGGATTCTTCAACCAATGTGAAATGTATGTTTCTTTAATTAAGATGTCGAGGATATCAATAATTTTCAAGTCATAAGTTGTCCTTGACATTTTTAAAGACTCAGAAAATCAGCCTCGAACCAATCGAAGAATCCACAAGCAAAAGTCCTCTGAATCTGGCACGCCCTGTACAATTTATATTAATGAACGCATGTCGAAGTGGATGACGCGTAACGAGTTACGCGAGATCAATGGAAGTGGGACAAGTGATGTGTGTTTACAACACACATTTAACGCGTGCTCGCGGCGGCGACAATTTTCCTAAGTCTGTTGTCTAAACTTATGCCACTGCGTGAATCAGATTTTTATATTGGGAGATACTCAACGAGCACTTGTTACGCTAATGTACATACGTATATATTGGGACTATTGTCTCGCCCACGGTGAAAGTGTCCGATAGCCTTCGGGTTCAGAAAGCGGCTTTTGCATCGCAACTTAATTATTGCTCAACTGTTTACACCTTGATGGCTTATACCCTGATGGTCCAATGTCGGAGGCTCGTCAGACTCACGATTGGATTTGCTTGCGCAATTTTTTCACCGCACGCGAAATATCTCGTGTGCCAGAGAGATCCGCGCGATACGCGTCATGCATAATAGTACTCGCGATAACTGCAGATGTAGAAACGAAAACAAGGTCGGATTCTACGCGTTTTCGTAGGAAATCGTAGAAATGTGGGGAACGGGTGACTCGTTGTCGTCACGTTTCCGTGAGTGATTTAAACGAGAAACTGTAACTGAATCACAGGCGTGAAATGATATTACGCACCGATGAGTAATTTGTAATCGTCGTTATATTCTTTCCACGTGTTTTCCTCCACACAGACGCACAGTGTGTGATTCGGTCCAACATTTGCATAATGTTTACAGAGATTCTTATGCAGGCGCTTAATAATAATGTACTCCATTACGCTAATCGTGAAAACAGCACGACGTGTGCCTCAATGATCGGATACTTAAAACACACATTATATCGCTTAACTTGTTATCAGGCGAATGTCGCGTTTTTATGTTTCTCTTGTGACGCTATACGTAAAATGAATAAATGATAATATATACGTTAACAAGAGATACACTATAGTAATATTGGTTTCGATTAAATTGAACTGAGTGATAATGGATTGACATAATTATAAGACTGTATATAAGAATATTCGTGCATACAAACGGGAGTTATTTAAAACCAAATTAATTAAAAAGTCGACAACAGTTATCTGTGCCTGATTACAGATAATGTACAGATAAATCAAGATTATCTTTTCCTAGGCGATATTTCTTACATCTAAACCGCGTAATGATCCTGGAAAAGAAATCGCGAGAGAAAGAAACCTTATTCTCGAAAGAGTGTTTTATCCTTGTTGAGACAGCTCGAGCTCCTCGGGAAGTACCGCTTCGCACTCCTCGTCCTCGTACGCGGCCCAGGATTTCGGGAAAGCGAAACCGCACGGCCGCTTTTTCGCCAACAGCTTCCGCACCCTTTTCCGCGTCGCGACCAGAAGCAGGAATATGATGAATCCTTGAAGACCGTTCAATAGATCTGTCGGTATCCTGGTGAAAAAGAATGTTCGTGGATCATATCATTAGTAATAATTGATAGATATTGATACTAGGACAGGATGTTTTAACGATCGCTTACCAGAATTCATCCATCCTCGTCCCGATGGCGAACGATATCAATTCAAAGATCCAGGTAATACCCATGACGAGCACCAATTTGATATACAGCAGGCACTTAAATCGCAAGACTCGCAACTTGCTTCCCGTGTAATCGCGATATTGATGCCACAAACGCCAGCTCGTCATCCCGAGATAGATCATGTTTAACATTAACAGAATAGCGATCGGCCCGTAAAAGTACACCCACGTCTCTATAGCGCCTGTGAAATAATATGCACGAAATAATACTTTATCCTATGTCAGAAAATGCCCGATGAACGACCTTTTAAATCGTATTTCGACAATATTATAATGTAGCAAAGTTACTCGCTGAATTTCTTTGTCGAAAAACGGGAATATTTCTTTAAGACTTACCGCTGAACCAACAGGCAAATTCGCCAAAGCCGGGTCGCAGGTGATCTCCCGATATGTGATGCGTCGTCAGCGCGGCGATTAGGAAACACGTTGGACCGCCCCATCCCCAAACGCAGTAAGCATAGAAGAGCGATTGCTCCCTTATTCTGAAGTTCCTAAACCTGTACGGATAATTGAACTTTGAAGATGTATGCGGAACGTGTGGTATCTATCTCTTTGATAGACGAACGTTATTACAATTTTTCGTACACCCGGTGTTCTTCAGGTGATTTATTTGTCTGGCACACTTACCATACGCATCGCCACACATTGAAGGCCACGATGTTCAACCAGAAGAACGCGGATATGAAGGCGAAATACAATATAAATCCTAAAATGCAAATGTATGGATTGAGCAATAGTGAAAAGTTGGAAGGGCATGAATTTTGAAGAGCAACAAGGGGGAACAACAAGAATAATAAAACTGTTTTTATATGCAGTTTTTTTAAGAATGTCCAAATCTGCGATAAATTTTCAAATATTTATCAGAGCAACTTAATGATAATTATATACCTACATAATTATCATTATTATATATAATTATATAATTGTTATTATATATATATATATACCGAGAGAAACGCAGATGACATAATCGTCCTCCAAGTTCGGCCGTAAGTGCTGAATGGAGAGGACGGTATAGCTGACCGCCAGAGTCGTGACGGCGGCCATCATCGCCTTGTCCTGTAACTCCCGCAGTTCCGGTAATATAACATAAATCGCCAAGGTGGCGATCAGGAAGATCGCCGAGATGATGCTGACGATGCAGATCAGCGTATTTTTCCAGGTCTTCGTTACGCTTTCATCCATCAGCTCCTCATCGAAGCACGCCAGGGCGATCTCGCCTCCGCTCCGCGCCGATTTGGCTATGCAGAATCTAATGAATAAAAAGATTCATTAGCGATGAAGAAACAACGCTCATTGTACAGTCGTGGATCATTTACGATCGATATTAATCGTCCATACATCACGGAAGATTCTAACTGCGTGGGATTAATGCGCAATAATAACTTGCCGTAATAACGAGATACTACGTGAGCTCAGAAAATTTCCGAACACCAGGATTTTCCTCGTGTTTCTCAACCTCCCAGCTACTTCCAGCGACCGTTTCTTTCTCTTTATTTCTTTTTCCCTTTCCGCAAAAGCACGTGTAACGACAAATTAATTCTCCGCAGATAAAGCCGTGATCGGCAGATAAAGCCAGGCGGAAGTTGCGGAGATTCTACCTATCAGCTGGGATTCTTTCATGTTCGACGTCCGGCAGCAACCAGGCGGTGTCGTCCTCGTGGATAACAGTGAAGTTATCGTGGTCGCTCATTTTGGGATCCATCAGGAAGATGCTGGACGGGCATTCTAGGCGTATTTTTGTGCCGTCCGAGCAATTGGACGAGTATAGCCATACCGCGCCTTCAGGGCAGCAGTGGACGTCGAAGGACAGGCTCGGGGTGACCGAGCTCGCGAACAGGCAGAGCAACCAGAGGGAACCTGCAACACGTCGCATTTCGAAGTGTAATGATACGATTGACTCAGCTTTTCTGTGAAAAGACGGACGCTTGCCAGAAAGGCGCAGCTTAAAATACACGGTCGTGTTTTTTTACACGTTCAGTCACGTTTATAAACGCGAAACTGTGAAAAGGAGTGATTCTTTTCTCATTAATCAAGTGTTTTCGTCATTTTATCGGAAAGATTGTAACAACAATTCTAACAATAAGCTGATTGTTATCTCGTTTGCGAAGGTGCCTTCTTTTTAGTACAATCCTTTGACTTTTCTATGAAATATATTTATATAATATAGCACGTTAAACTGACGACAGGTCTAGCATGAATACTAGACCTGATTTATTGAAATATAATCAAATTATAGTTAAATAAAATGAGAATTAGAAATGTTCCTGAATATATCTAATGTAACATATGCCGCGTTCTAACGCAAAACGCGTACCACGAGTTTCCGCATGCGTCACACAAGAGTCAGGCCTGATACCAAAACGATTTTCTTATCTCCGGTGATACTAGACCCGGCGTTATCACGCGAATGTATCACAACAGTTATCTGGAGGTTTACGAGATTTCCAGCGGAAAATAAAGCGGGGCTCGTTCTGGATGGGAAAACCAAGCTCGATACGACGCGGTACATTCGTACCTACGCCGCGGCCGGCGTTCTCCTCTTCGACAGAGAAGAAGCGCGTCGCCCGATCCGGAGAACGCAATAAGAGACGCAATGTAGAAGTAGCACCCGTAACCCAGTTTGCTAATGGCAGATGTTGCGATATGAAACAATCGCTGCGAAAGGAGGAGGGACGATTCTCTCGTTAACTTGGGGCTGTTAACTCTTTAACGGCGCTGGACCGGACTCGCGCGCAGGTGCTCTATCAACGGTGTACCGTTCGACCGCGTCTACGTTTTTCATGAAAAGCATTTCATGCTGAAGCAGCACGAAATTCAGAGAGAGAGAGCGCAAACTGTAATATGTTGTGGCGAATAATTTATCTTATAAGAATTGCGAATTATATCATACTTTCGTATCGCAAAAGTTTAAATACTTGCGCACGAGACGTTAAGTAATTTTTTAAAGCAAATTTTGTTAATGCTCCTTAATATTCATTGATAATGTTAATCGTTTCACTAAAAAAAAGGTCATATTTCATTTACGATACGTATGTTTTTTTCAACTCGAGTATTCTATTCCTCTCTGTTTGCTGTTGATTTATTGCTATTATCAGTTAAGTAAACGCTTCATTTATTTTTGCATCTCTTATTTATAATGATATCGGCCTCGTAATCTCGGCCGGATAACATTATTTTTGCGAAACGATCGGCGTCGTTAATCGTATGTGCGCTTTCGTCTTCTCCTCTCGCAATTATTTAAGCTTTCTTGAACGATCTCTTGACCCGATCGATGTAACTATCTCGTCACCGTATGAACGTCGAGATTGCAAACTTCGTACGTGATACCTCTCGTATCGTAAATCATCAACAGAGTCTAGACGTCGCGCTTTACAACGTAATTATCGTCGAATGTTATTGTCACGTAATTTCTAGGAAAATCCTGACGTTGAAAATCATTTTTACTTTTCAGTAAACCGTGGAATTACTCATGAATCGACGCAGTCGTCACGTCCGTTGCTTGCCGCAACAGGGACGACTTAATTAAAGTCGATGTAAATGCCGTCCATGTTTAATTACATACAATTGCCGTATAATGAGCGGAATAAACGCTCATCGTTTTTATGCCTCACGTGTCGCCGTTATCATAGCGTTCATATATTATGTATAAAAAAGAAGTTATATCGATCAATTTGCCGCTGTTCGTTCAGTCTAGATTGTTCGCGTTCGCGATGAACTATTCGCAAGTGATAGGATTATATTAAAATTTTATTAGGATTAGATTAAAATTTATGTGGGGCAAAAACGAAGACGGCAAGCACGCGGCTTTTTACGATTATCTTAAAACAATGTTCGAAAGGAGATATCCAGGCGAAGCTAATTGTGGGATGCGTGGCGCGCGACCGTTCGCTTTGAGATATCTCATTTTATTTTAACAGAAAACGCTCAAGCAGAAGACACTGTTGATAATCGGAGTGGCGTGCTTAATGCACTCTGTATCTCCAGATCAAATTAGCCTTATGGAGATTAAGAAGTGTCCCGATAAAGCATCAATCTCGTCATCTGCATTTATTTATAGAACCGGTTGCGACTTTTTCACAATAATTCACAGTGCGCTTTATCGTGATATTAGTTTTCAACAACCTTAAGCTGACTTGCGATTTCCGAGTAGACAACGAAATGTTGTCTCTTCTAAGATACACGCGCAGATCGAATGTATATGCATTAATATTGACTGCAAATTATTATCTGGTAATAATTCTCCTCGGTACAGCAGCTTCCTTGTTGAGAAAATACTTACGATAGATTGGAGTTGATTTTTTTTTTTATTTCGATGAACGCGAATTTTCCTATAATCGTCCATTGTATAATGTTCAGGCCGGTTTTGATGATTGATAAGTTAATTGAGCATCGGATGTTCCATTGCTGACCGTACGCACGACTGCGACTGTATTATAGACGAGTTTGCATCGTGGAATACCAATGAGCTACGTTTTACGTAAACGAAATAAGTTTCTGATGTGCATGCTAGAAACAGGCAAACGAAACATGATCGCGAGACGCACGTTTATGAGACAATATGAAACAGAAATGATGCTATTTTTAATCGGAGCGTGAGCTATAATTTCTGAATATTATGAACTATAAAACTACAATATTTTAGGATTGATAAAAGAAGCGAACTTTACAATGTATGTGATCTGTTCCACGAGGATTTCCGTAGCGCTATGATTTCTGAATGTTATGAATCTTCTCTCATGAAACTATAATATTTTAGGATTTATGAAAGAAGCGAACTTTACAATGTACGTGATCTGTTCCACGAGGATTTCCGTAGCGCTATGATTTCCGAATGTTATGAATCTTCTCTCATGAAACTATAATATTTTAGGATTTATGAAAGAAGCGAACTTTACAATGTACGTGATCTGTTCCACGAGGATTTCCGTAACGCTATGATTTCTGAATATTATGAATCTTCTCTCATGAAACTATAATATTTTAGGATCGATGAAAGAAGCGAACTTTACAATGTACGTGATCTGTTCCACGCGGGAGGATTTCCGTAGCGTGAAGTTGGAAAATGGAATACAATGATCCGCGCAAGAAACTTGAAGTGGCCAATGACGTTGCCGATGACAGTTTAATTAATTACAATCAGCTTTATTATGATCGACGTAGATAGAACCGGTTCACAGGAGGGGTTTCTGTGAAAGAAACATTGCACGAAGAGAAGAGTCTGACGCACAAAGAGGAGCAAGTGGACACGCAGGGGAAGCTTATACGAAGCTCACCTCTGATCGGCGACGCGCTCAGCTGCCTGCCGTAACTCACGTCGGAAAACGACATTATAATCTCGCTCTCGTTACCGCATCTCCTCGTTCCTCGATATATGGGGCGAGAGTCTGCTTCTCGCCGAAGATATAGATAGGCCGAGTTGGGCGAGGAAAGCTACGGTGGACACGAACAGTTTTCCAAGGGAAGAGTCGCTTGTTTTGGCGCGACGCACGCGATCGAGCGAGGGTCAACGGACTGACGACGGGTCGCAACTGGTGCCACTGTTTGCCACTGAAGGAACGACCGCGGTTGCTTCTAGCAATTTTCCTGGGAAGTTCTCAGGTTGGACGGTGACAACAAGAACCGCGATTTCGCTGCTGCTGCCCGATTCTATCGTGATTTCCGGCTTCCTGTCGGCACGTTTCTTCCTCACTTCTCAGGAGTCCTTTCTTCTCGGAGTCGCTGCTACTCGGGCTGCTGCAGACGCGAGGAGAAGATTACGGCGATCTTATCGGTCCCTTATCGATCGCGACCTTCACTTTCACTTGAAAACTGACAAGGAACTCTTGTCGAGAGAACAAGGCAGTTTTCTGTTTGGTTCAAGAATGAGCCAGACGGGGTGCGCGAGCGTTATCGAAATCGCGAGAAAAGTCCTCGACGCGTGCTGTCACGCGAGCTTTTTACAGAGAAGTGGTCGACGTGTTTTGATTGTCGATACGATTGAACCCTGATAAGCGATTGGAGTGGCGAGTCGCGTTGGCCGTGCTCACGCAGTTGCGCTGCGAAACGAAACTGAACGTGACGGCGGACTGTTCTCCGGAGCTTACCGGAGAGCCGAGCCGAGAGGCCAGCGGCTGTGAGATAGCGCCGTTCCTCTCCCACTTTTTGCGTATGGATGGACTCGTACGGTGCGATCGAGCCGTACATTTTTTTCTCTTCTCCTTTCCTGTCTTTTTTCCCCCCTCGCGAGGAGCACCATATCCGATCTCCTCGAGAACGATATGGCCAGAATGAAACAATGGTCTCTCTCCAGTCTCCTGAATGAAACAATCTCGAGTCGGCAGGTTTCTTTCTTATAGGCGTCGATATGCAAATAAGGGATGCGATCACGAGAGCTACCGAGGAAAGGGGTAGTTCCTCCCAAGGGGAATTATGCTGCAAAAAGACGTCTAGTTGGTTAAGAGAAGGGAGAAAGAAACACGGAGGTGTTGCGTGTTATCGCAATGACTTTAACGAACGTCACGCCGCGTGAATAAGAACGTGGTTAAAGAAACAAGTTGGAGAGAAATATACCGTTACGCATTCAGCATCTTTTTTTATACATGGAAATTAAAATGCTGACCATATTGTGCATCCACTGCAAACGCTATCTGAACTATTCTGAAAGTTTTGGAGTATATCCTCCGGAGTATTGTATCGCACACCACATGCGAGCGAAGGCCGCGACGGATACGATAGAAAATTCTGATAATTACTATGATTAATTGCTATCGTTAACATTCACTGCGACGCTTCCTTCAAACCGCAGTCGGTTAATCGCATTCGAAGAGTCGCTTGATATCTGGAACACGCGAAGTAACGAACGAGCAACGAACCGTGCTAATTGGCACGCTCGTTTATTAGGCACGCTATTGAGTGAACTGATTAATTTATCGGTCTTCATCGAAAACTGCCCGAAGAATATGATAGAAGCTATTATATTCACGATATAACAGAACACCTGAAATGTATCTATTAACTAATATCACCAATTTTGTATGCAATAATTATTATCATTATTATATGTTATAGTAATTAGTATAAAATATATATATTATCTAATAATATAATAATTACATACAATAATAATACCTTTCGTACGTACACAATATACAATATAGGACGTTTCAAATGAGAACTGAAAGGTTTATCTTCCCATTGTCCTAAATCCATGTTATCAGGAATGAGGAGTAAATAATCTTCATTTTTCGAGAGAGCTGTAAGACAAAGCGTAAAATGTTTTTCTCAGATAATGAATGAGTGCGGGAAATAAGTATTGGTTTCTCGACGGAGGAAGGTTGAATTTCTCGGGAGGGTACCTTACCGAAAGAGAGGAGGAAAGATCTCGCCCATTGAGAAAGACGATTAACATACCTGCGCGCTGCGGCCGGTCCTCTTTTATGACGTCAAAGATCGATTATAAATGCAACGATTCTGTTGATTCTGGCTTTGTTACGTACGCATAGCCGGTCGCGTGTCTTCATGAAAAAAAAAAAAGTACATGGCTCATAATGCATCATAACAATAAATATCACCGCCCGAAAAACTATATTCATTCGATCATCTTAATTGCAGCTCCTGGAAATGCTCAAGTTCTACGCCCGGTTCGAGATCAGCGAGGAGACCGGCAATCCCCTGATGGATCACGACATGACGGAGTTGCATTACGCTAAAATTACGTCTCTTCAGGTACGTAGATTTCCCATCGCTACGGATGAAAAAACGATTTTGTACATACACGCTGAATAAATTTTAAAATATGCGAAATAACATCGACTTTTGTGCCATGTATAAATGCTTTGTTTTTAATGCGAAAATAACGAACCACGGATGCGTTGTGTGATCCTCGCAAACTGGTCTTTGTCGATGAGACACAAACTCGAATTTCAGTAGCTATGATTAATCCTATTAGCCGCTATGTCATTAACGCTGACGTGTACATGGTGATTACGTGTGATAAATTCCCGAAATCTCGAGATTAACAGGTAACATTTATAACTCTCCTTAGAATGCGGTCTTCGCGAAATTCCCGGATCTGAGAAGCTTCGCATTGGCCAACGTAGCAAGTGTCGACGTCAGGGATGCTCTGTATAAACACTTCGGTTCGCTCAGGTGAGTCCTGCACGCAATAAGATTGTTTACCCTACAAAATACCACATGTGAGTTACTAATCTTGATAATAATATCGTGAGATAATTCATTGCGCAAAGTAATTATATTGATGATGTTATAAAACCATGAAGAGTCGAAACGTCGTAAATAATATTGGGATTTATTTTCAGTCAAGAAAAATTGAGGTCCATCGCGAGTTATTTGAATTTAGTGCCGCCCACGGAGCGAGAAAATGACGAGAATTGGTACCGCCTGGACATAGACTTTTTGCGCGAACTGCTGGTGGGTGTAAGAGAGAGAGAAAAAAAAAAGAAAACGTCGAGAGACCGCGTGAGATTTTACGGCCATCAAGGTCGATCTGAATTCTGAGAGCGTGCATTTTAATTTCAGATATCGCGACACGAGCGTAGGCCGTCGCAGCTCGAAGAGCTGAATGAGATGCCCCTCTACCCGACCGAGGACATCATCTGGAACGAGAGCATCGTCCCGACTGAATATTTTTCTGGCGAGGGCTGTCTGGCTCTGCCAAAATTGAACCTGCAGTTCCTCACGTTGCACGATTATCTGCTACGGAACTTCAATCTATTCCGCTTGGAGTCTACGTGTACGTATAGAAAGCGATAAAAAGAGTGAATGACGTTGTCGTTTATTATCGTATCTAAATTTATGAGTCATAATATATCAGTCGTTAAACGTATTGTATTGCCGCTATTTACAGACGAAATACGACAAGACATCGAGGATGCCGTGAGCAGACTGAGTCCTTGGTATGTTGAATCGTCGCGTTACATTCAGCCTCATCTTCGTAAAAAAAAAATCAAAGTAATCACGATATTTTTTTTTACTTGTAGGCGAGCGGAGGACGGCGGTGTCTACTTCGGCGGATGGGCCAGAATGGCTCAACCCATCACGCAATTCGCGGTGGTCGAGGTGGCTAAGCCTAACGTCGGCGAGAACAGGCCATCGAGAGTCCGTGCCGACGTAACGATAAACCTCAGCGTTCGTAAGGAAATTAAATCCGAATGGGAGAACCTTCGCAAGCACGACGTGTGCTTCCTCATCACAGTAAAACCGCCGAATCCTATCGGTAAGATAAGACGGAAGTTAAAGAGAATTTGAAACCGTTTTATAAATAAGAATCGATTACGTAAAGAAAGGAAAAAACTTGCTGACGTATGTAATAAATTAATCAATTGTAATAATCAATGACTCACTATAATACTGAAGAAATATTGATTCTTATCTTCAAAATTACAGACGATTTTGTTGCAATTGTAGAATATATTTGGCAAAGATTAAACTATCTTATCAGCAAATATTTTTCTATTTTTATTACCAATAAGAGACACGTTTTATCACGATAATGAGATATTGAATGACCGAATGTGCCAGCGAATTTTGATCGTTTTCATATGCAATCTCAGCGACGGTTTTGCTGCAGTAAAATTTTTTCTTGATAGTTAATAGCCTTCTATAACAATAATATAGATGAGATCAGAGTTCTCTCAAACAATTGTCACATTTTATTGCAGGTACTAAATACAGTCATAAGCTCCCCTTCGTACCACAAGTGGGTTTAACGACGGTGCGAGGGTGCGAAGTCGAGGGTATGCTCGACTCGAACGGCAGAGTAATAGAGGATGGTCCCGAGCCGAGGCCGATTCTGCCGGGCGATTCGCGTACCTATAGAGTGTGGCTCGACTGTAATCAATACCGGATCGATATGGACAACGCCAGCCATGGCGGCGAGGACGTATACGAGGGATTTAATATCATAATGAGGCGTAAACCTAAGGAGAACAACTTCAAAGCCGTGTTAGAGACTATAAGGGAGCTCATGAATACTGAATGCGTCGTGCCCGGCTGGTTGCACGACATAATCCTCGGATACGGCGATCCGGGTGCAGCATGCTATTCTAGGTAATCTCTATTATCTATCTATACATTCATGCCAATAATAAAGCTGAGAGTGTATACCTTGTTTGATTGCTTGGAACAGCATTGATTATAAACGGATGAGCAAATCTGACAATGAGTCTAAGATTTTAACAGCAGATATATTCTTCTGTAATTACATTCTCGTGCAATTACTCTACCAGTATCTTCCAAGCAATAATTATTTGTCTCGGTTATTTCTGTAATAATCTAAGAAATATATTAAATCCGTAATCAATGGAATATTAACAAATGTTTGATGCAATAGAATGCCAGATGAAATCGCGACGATAGACTTCAACGATACATTCCTCGATATCGACCATCTACGAGCCAGTTTTCCTCAGTACGAGATCAAAACGAGACCGGAGGACAAAGAAAACCTGGTGCGGCCGTTCCAGCTGACTTTCGAGGATGTCCTCGCGAAACACAACGACGAACCGATCAAGAAAATCATTACAGTTAAACCGCACGTGCCACCCAGTAGAGGTCCATACAGAGCGAACGAACCGAAAAAGTTAGCACTTTATTTATTCTCTCGTAGCGTATTAATAGCATGTTAAAACGTGTTATTTTTTGAGCGGATGAAAAACATCTTACTACGTTGCAGAAATCAGATTCCCTTTACGCCGACGCAAGTTGAAGCTATACGAGCTGGAATGCAGCCAGGTCTGACGCTGGTCGTCGGCCCGCCCGGTACCGGCAAAACGGACGTCGCTGTGCAAATCATCTCGAATCTATATCACAATTTTCCCAATCAGAGAACGCTGATCGTGACGCACTCCAATCAAGCGCTCAATCAGCTATTCGAGAAGATTATGGCTCTCGATATCGACGAGCGGCATTTGCTACGTCTCGGTCATGGAGAGGAGGCTCTGGAGACGGAAAAGGACTTCAGTCGCTATGGTAGGGTCAATTATGTTCTCGCCAAGCGTTTGGATCTGCTCTTGGAAGTTCAGAGATTACAGGTACTTATTTTTCAAATTATATATTAATATTGTTTAATTGTATTCAGTTGTTACAATGTATCTCTCCTCTCAGGAATCCCTGAACGTGAAGGGCGATGTCGCGTACACGTGTGAAACGGCGGGTTACTTCTTCATGTATCAAGTAACCACGAGGTGGGACCGCTTCCAGGCCAAAATTAAGCAGAGGCAACACACGAGTGAGAAGTCCGATTTATCTGCTATAGTCGATGAGGAGTTTCCCTTCCACAAGTTCTTCGACAACGCCCCGCAGCCGCTTTTCAAACGGAATTCGTACGAGGAGGATCTCAAGATTGCGTGCAGTTGCTTTAGGTAAGAATACGCATTAAACTTTTACGAGATGAGTAATCGATTAACGACTATTTTTAACGAGAAATTATTTATGCAGATACATTGAGAGGATATTTGCGCAGCTGGAAGAGTTCCGCGCTTTCGAATTACTGCGATCGGGTCTCGACAGGTCGAAGTACCTGCTCGTAAAGGAGGCCAAGGTGATTGCTATGACCTGTACGCACGCGGCGCTCAAACGTCGCGAGCTTGTCGACATGGGTTTCAAGTACGACAATATCCTCATGGAGGAGTCCGCGCAGATCTTGGAGATCGAGACTTTCATACCTTTGTTGCTGCAAAATCCCCAGGATGGATATAATCGCTTAAAACGTTGGATAATGATAGGGGACCATCATCAGCTGCCGCCGGTCATCAAGAACATGGCCTTCCAGAAATACTCGAACATGGAACAATCACTGTTCGCGAGATTCGTGAGACTGGGCGTACCCACGGTCGATCTCGACGGCCAAGGTCGCGCCAGACCTAGCATCTGCAATCTCTACAATTGGCGCTATAAGAAACTGGGCAATCTGACGCACGTGGAGCGCAGTCCCGAGTATCTGGTAGCGAACGCCGGTTTCCTGTACGATTTCCAACTGGTGAACGTCGAGGACTTTAACGGCGTCGGCGAGAGCGAACCCAGCGCCTATTTCTATCAGAATCTCGCCGAGGCAGAGTATTGCGTCGCGGTGTTCATGTACATGCGCCTGCTGGGATACCCGGCGGACAAGATCAGTATTCTAACGACATACAACGGTCAGAAGCATCTGATAAGGGACGTGATAAACATCCGATGCGCGAACAACCCTTTGATAGGCCGACCGAACAAAGTGACGACTGTCGATAAATACCAGGGTCAGCAAAACGACTACATCCTGCTGTCTCTGGTGAAGACACGCGCGGTTGGTCATCTAAGAGACGCGAGGCGTCTAGTCGTGGCGATGTCCCGTGCCCGTCTCGGTCTCTACGTCTTCGCTCGCGTGTCCCTCTTCAAGAACTGTTTCGAGCTGACACCGGCGTTCGATCAGTTGATGCAGAGACCGTTGAAGCTGCAATTGCTGCCACAGGAGCTCTATCCCACCGAACGACCGAACGACGCCGTGCCCTCGACACCCCCGATGGAGATCGAGGATATGCCGCACATGGCTAAGTTTGTTTACGATTATTATATGGAGAAAGTCAGCGGAATGAAGGTAATTTCTACTTATAAATTAGTTTTTACGTACGTCGCTTCTTTGATATACCGATTACACGGTCTCTTCGTCATTTTCAGGGGTCGCAAAAGATGTGGCAGAAGCCGGGAACCATGCAGACAATGGGTAGTCCGACGCATAAGGTTTCCGCTCATCCGGGTGCCGATGACGATACCGACGACGAAGAGGAACTCAGCCAAGATAACGCTGAAATGAAAGAATCCAAGGAAGAAGTGACGGAGAACAAATACGAGCCTATAAAGAATTTGGTCGAAGATCCTCCGAGCGAGGGCGAAGACGAACGCTGAGTGAATCGCATACTGATGTATGCGCAAGACTGATGCCATTAGGAAACATATTGACATGTCGGAAGTGGAATAATCGATTCTACAGTACGGAAATGAAACAGCTATTTGCTCCAGTTCCAAGACATCGATGTACACATCAGTGTAAACGACGTTTGTTAACGATCAATCTATCAATCCTGTTGTAATTAGCAAGAATAACTATTTTATTATGGATATCACTATACAATAATGTAATATATATAGAATCTTATATATCGTATTAAGATAAATTACACTTTTTACAGATGGCAGTACCAAAATCTATTTCCTCTTCCTGCGAAACTTTCTTCAGTTGCACACCGCCACATTTAAGCACTCAAGCCACTCGTGTATCTCACGAAAAAAGATGATCCATCTTATTCTTGACCATCTCTTTCCTACGAGCCTCTAGTCTCTGCATCTTCGACTTCTCCGGCTTGCTCGGAGTTCTCTTCGTGTCGTTCGGCGCGCTCCGCACGCTCGAGGGCACGTAACTGTCGTCGAATTTCATCAGCTTGCTCGGGGATTTGAAGTCAGGCTCGTACTCCTCTATGGAGGAGTTGAGTCCCTTGGAATTGGGCACGTACTCCTCGAGAACGCTGTCGGGCACCATCGTGATGGCGCGTGGCTCGTAAATCTCGTAATTCGCCTCCAGTCTCTCGACGGAGTTCGGCACGTAAATCACATCTTCCGCGACGTGGCCTCCTTTGCTGTCGCACAGAGTCGGCGTGTACTCGTTCGATGTTAATCGCATATTCTCCAACGCGCTCTTCCGGCTGGGCACGTACTTGAAGTCCGGACACGATCTCTTCGTCTTCGGCGCGTCCGGAATGTACTCCTCCAACGGCGCGTTCTCCAGATCGGAAAGCGTGTACGTCCGACACTTCTTCCTCTTCAGGTCTTCCTGCTTTGTCGCGCTCGGAGTCTCAGTCTTCTTCGAGGAAATCTGCGTCGATTTCTCCGGGGTCTTCTTCAATCGATCGCCTTTTGTCGGCGTTCGAACGGGAGATTTTTCTTCCTTCGTTCGTTTCGCCGCATCATCGTCGACGTCGTCCGTTTTCACTTTGCTCCTCTTCGACGTCTCGTCACTTGTTTCTCGCTTCACCGGTTTCTTCCGGGCTGGCGACACGTGCACCTTGATCGTGGGCAAGGATGACACGTCGCTTGCGCTTTCCGGGTTTTCGAAAGTGTACCTGTTGTATGAAATTCACGTTATTTGTATATAAATTCCTGATCGCGACAAAATAAAGATTTGTTTGAGTATTGTTTTTTTTTCTGTCTGTAGCAAGCTCAACTTATCATGAATGTTTAATATCCATTTCTATCAATGCAACTTTAATTTCGATTTATCTTTTTTAATTTTTGGAACTAAAAAAAAAGATAAAGAGCAAGTTAAACCGAGTTTGAACATATGTAAGAATTAAATACATGCCAATTTTTAATATCAAACTATTATTGTATGTCATTATACAATATAAAAAATTCTTTGATTTCCTTTGCAATCTAATTAAAAATATTTAAACAACAATATAGATCATAATAAATAGGATTAAATTCCGATGAACTTGATCAGCGATTAATTTAACAGAATTGTTTTCGGCGAATTTCAACTATACAAAATTTGTCGTCCTTAATTTTCAATTTCACGCCAAACAATAAAAAATTAACAAGCTGTCCATATGTTAATGAGAAACATTGCAGATCGTAAATAGGATTAAATTCCGATGAACTTAATCAATTATTAATTTAACAGAATTGTTTTCAGTGAATTTTCAACTATATAAAATTCGTCGTCCTTAATTTCCAATTTTCCTTCCCACGCGCCAAACAATAAAAAATTAACAATCCTGTCCAGATAATCCATGTTAACGAAACATTGCAGATCATAAAAATAGGATTAAATTCCGATGAACTTAATCAGCGATTAATTTAACTTCCTTCCCACGCGCCAAACAATAAAAAATTAACAATCCTGTCCACGTTAATGAAACATTTGCAGATCGCTCCATAAATTAATCGTCGAGTAAATTAATCGGAGTTTGGTCGAAATTATCCAATCAATTCGCTAAAAAAACCGATCTAAAGTCATCGAACCGGGACGATCGCATTCTTACGTGACTTCCAGCTGACGAGTCGACTTTCTCCACTCGCAACCCCGGCCCTCGCGATACGATCCATCACCCCGGCGGCCGTTCCGCAGGATCGCTCGCTCCAGTATCTTGTACAGAGCCGCCCAGTCCTCGACCTGCAGCCACTTGTTCGTGGTGACCTTCTGCTTCTTGATCTCCACCGTTCTCTCCTGCACGGTGACCACGGCGGTCGCCAGGCAATCGTCCGAGGCCTGCGGACACACACGTTGCGACACGATAAGCAACACGCTTATGGGGGACACTAATTAAATAAGACAAACTAATGAGACGTTCTGTCGACGCGATTGATTAAAACGCCCAGGTTATCGCCCGACACCACCGTCTCCATCCCCGACTCTCCGGGTCGTTCCATCGCATCCTGCGCTTGTCGCGAGCGATAACTTAACTCGACGGGTTTGGAGTTTTGAAAGAAAAGGAGATACCAATTAAGATAATATTGCTGATACAACGAGGGAAAATCTCCGCTCCGTATCGCTCGGTCCTCGTAACAGATGTTCGTGCGCGTGGCGCCCGCCTGTTGCGCGCGCGCGCGCGTTTGACAACCAGCTGTTGACAGCTGTTGCACGCGGTACCTTGATCACCTCCAGATACTGGCCGTCCCGGAACATGTTCGCGCTCGGGGGGTGGGGGCGCACGCTCAGGGGGGAGGCCCTCGCCGACGGGGGCGTTCGCCTCCACCGCGTCTCCCGCGACGTGTGGTGGATCGTTGATCGACGATGCCGTCTCCCGCGACTGACAGACTACGACAGCTGACGTGACGTGACGTCGCACGTCGCCTGCACGCGCGTAGCGCGTACCAGCGCGTACTCGGAGCTGCCTCCGCGCGGCGCACGCTTCGTCCTCGCCGAACGGCGCGGCGGCGCGGCGGCGCGGATTTGGAGCGCGGCGCCTGGCGGCGCCCCGACCGGCCGACTCCGCTCTTTCACGAGCCCGCGCGCGCGAGCGTGAAGTCACGTCTTTTTTTATTACAGTCGTGTTATTTCCGTGGCGCGTTTCCCCGAGAGGTCAGAGGTGCCCTTCCTCCGGCCGTTCGACTTAATTGCAAGAGCCGCGCCTGGGGGTGATAACGGTTATCGAAGCGCTCTGTGTCTCCGTGTCAGTCTCCGTCGCATCGGTGCGGAGTTTTTTTCGAAGGAGACAAGAGGAAAGACGCGTGTTTTTCTCCTTTCTTTGCGAACTTTATCTCCGTGATAACATCCAGGGGCGTCTCCTTCCTCCCTCGAGCGTACGTAGAAATCGCGGTGAAGGATCACCTGGTGCGCCGATCGACGTTTGCGGAGATGCGCTCGCGTGAAGTTCCGACACGCGGAACGTCTCGAGTCTGTGCAGGGGTGACCGAAGAGGAAACTGTGCGTTTTTCTGTGAAGGCGTTAATTTCTTTTACTAAAGCATTGTTAGTATATTATAATTAGAATATAAGAGAATTATAATTTTAAGGATAAAAAGAAATTTTTAACTTATAAGTTTGCGATTAAATTCTCCCGTTCGTATTCGCTCGTACCGAGAGGAAAATATTTCGAGAGTTTGGCGAGCAATTATACATAATCCCTTCGTCCGTTCCTCCAAAGACTGCTCTTCCTAGTTTCCTACTGCATTTTACTGTTGTCTCTCCCTTTCCTTTCTCTCTCTCTCTCTCTTCCTCTTTCTCTAATGTCCCCACTGCATTTCTGCGTTTCGTTTCAGGCGCAGACGGCAGGCGCAGCTGATTGTGAGAAGTGGACCGTGGACCTCGTGCCGAGTCGACCGGGAGATTTAACACGTGCTCGTTAATTAATTTAATTGGATATTAAATCGCCCGCCGGAGTAGGTAACCGCCCGACTGTTCTGAGAACGGTATTGAAGAAAGCGAAGTGTTTTTGATATGAAATTGTTACAAGTGTGTGACGTTATGTTTGTATACAGGTTGATCGAATACCGAACTTGAGCTGCGATAAGACGAACCATCGGACGCGACGGTAATTAGCCGAAGAGATTAGCGACGCGAACGACAGCCTTGCTCAGGAGTCTCAGGACCCAGGTGGACCATGGCGCGCGAGGACGATCCGTCGATCCTCGGACGATTGCAGATCGTTATGGAGGACGAGATGGGACCGGGAAAGGTGAGCGACGCTTTCCTAACCTTTCTAGCCGCGTTGGTCACACGTTTGTATCTTATACCTGCTGTTTTTCCTTCTCTTTTCAGCTCATCACCTACGGGATCGCCAGCGCCGGCCTGCTCGCAGCCCTGTACAAAATTAGACCCGTGAGTTTAAACCGAGTTTATGTTCATCTACCTGCCACTGTCTCCTCCATCACGTTGATTGATGCGGTCCTCTCATTCTCTCGTTGTTTTCCAGTTTGCCAAGTTCACGAAGCCGTCCGACGTCCCGTTGCACTTCCTGCAATCGCGAGTTCCACTCCAGGGCACCGTACGTCGCGTGGAACCGAGCTCCAGCAAGGTACTACTGATGGTCGATCACCGGCCCTTGCTGCCCTTTCCCCGCTTCAACAAAGCTTACTTGCCTGTCAAGATCGGTGGCGTTGACATTACTGGCAACGGTAGGTATCGAGTCAATCACGGAATCCACAGCTGTTGCTCAAAACGTAGATCGTTCTTGTAGGTGTAAGCTGGTTGCAAACTGTGCTCAATGGAAAGGTCGTAACGTTTTTGCCTATCATCAGAGAGAAGGAGTGTTTGGAGTGCGTGGTTACGATGCCAGAGAAAGATCAAGTGAGAGAAACAGAGATATGTTCGCATCATTAAGTGCTTATATTCATGCTCATGCATTATTTTTACAAACAGGGCTCGTTAGAGATTGGCGAGGAATTAGTCAAATTAGGCCTAGCTACGGTACACGAACCTTGGACGAAGCTGAAGGATAAGCACGTTCTGGCGTACAAAAACTCTTTAACAAACGCGCAAAAGTGGGCAGTAAGTAGGAGAAATGGATATTGGCATTTTGTCAAGCAGCCGACAGTTCTGTGGAAGACACAAATGTTCATGATTGACAAAATGAAATCATTGTTACCTGCAATCATAGTGAGACGGCTTGATCTGTAAGTGGTCGGCTTGTTTTAGCGATAAATATATATAAACTTTTAGAGTAATATATTTTTTGATAGTTTATACAAGAGAGAGAATGTATATGTCATGTACTTAAGGATTTTTTAATAAAAGTTATTTTCGCAATTTCGTGTGTGTCTCATAAGGAACAGTTGTGTGAACGTTTAGTTAAAAAAGTAAGTTCATGAAATCGAGAGATATAAAACTAATGTTGAATCTTTTGTTTTGGATGCTTCAATATTCTTTCAATATATTTCAATTTATTTGATATAAGATTAATAATCGGAGTACACGAGTGGAGCGTTTTTGTAAAGTATCAAATATTTTCACAGGTGATTATAACTATCGAAAAAATCAATTTTATTTCTGTAGTTGCCAAACTGTACAATTCTTATAATTATCTTACATCTCGCACCTGACACCATATAACAAAGTTATTATTTATAATCGTTGATCAACTTAACAAAAACATTTATGTCATTTCTTTAATTACCTACAGTACTTGTATTCTTATTTTGTTCACTCTCACTTGTTGAAACTTGTGTGAATTATATTTTAATATCCGTAATGGTTACAATTATTGTGGATATTGTCCATACTAAGGAGAAACATAATATATAAAAATAGACTTACGAAAAATTATCTGCTGTACAAACAACGATGCAAAACAACCAACTCATTTTAATAAGGATTATCGCTTAGTTTCTCTTAAAAAAACATTTGTGCTGTCAGCTTTCAAATTATTTTAACATTTGATATATGCTTTAAATCAGTACAAAGATAGAGCGATAATGTCCAAAGGTTGAAAAAAAAAAAAGAGTGACAAATTCTTCTCGTGTCATTTGGATTTCGATACAAGTAGGTTATAAAAAAGTATAAAAATTAGTATATATACTATATGAATTAAAAACGTATAATAAAACTTTCAAAAATGACTTTTTAACTTTATATATACAGTGGGTCACATAAAGGTTGCAACACTTAATTTTTGGATGGGTGATTTGTTTTGATAGTGGTTTGTAGTCTCGAAATATTTGTGCATTTCAAAACCAATCCAAAAATTAAGTGTTGCAACCTTTATGTGACCCACCTTACATTACAGTTGTCATTATCAACATACAACTTTCAGTAAACTTTTACCCTTATTTTTAGTCATTGTAATAAAACTGATAGATTCCTTTAATGTGCATTTCGTAATCTTGTCTCACTCTCTGGAATCTACAAGGTTGTCCATCATCGATAGTACAACTAGGAATGTGATTTTATATTTAAAAGAGTAAAATCGAAATATAAAGATTTTTTAAATATGAATTAGTTTAAAAAAAATCGAGTTTAAAGATTAGAACATTAATAATTATTAATTATTAATGTTCTAATCTTACATCTAATCATCGTCTCTTAATTTAAAGCCACTATAATTCCAATAATCTTGCATCACCATTAATAAAAAGAAGAATCTCTCTTTATATTAAAACTTGAATAAAAATCTTTGATTCACAGAAAAATGAAATAACATCTTATCCTCCACAAAACCTTAATTCTCTCCTATTTTCTATTACTTATATAGAATATTAAATTTTTAAAATCATGTTTTGAACCGCTATTGAGAATGATACGTTGAATGATCTAGGTTGCAATGTGTAGTTAAAAGTTATGCTAATTAAACACGATAAAAAGTATTCTTGACTCCCGTAAAAGTAAAACCTTGTATGAAAGAGTCTTTTCTACATTTTCAACTTATTTTGTTTCATGTAGGACTTTTTCCTTTTGCAATCGTAGCACTGTAATGGATCACATAACTTGTATATACATGACTTGGATATAACAACGTGAACGATATATGTAAATGTATATAAAGCAAACTGATGAGAAATCGATAATCTATATATCCTCAACCGGTTTTTTAATGGAATGTGAAAAATGGAGTGTACCGTTCAACAAGTGTTGGTGGTATCACAAATATACCATGGTTTGTTTACTTTCTTATTAGAGATCCTCTTTCGGGCGGTTTGTTTCGACCCGTTTAGCTTTCTCGGGTTGTGATTTCTGCGCTGTTTGTTTTACAGAAGCGTCCTGCTCCACTTTTATATTCTTTCCGGATTGTGCTTTTGCAGCATCGTCCTTCTTGCTGGTCTCTTCGGATTTCGTGTTCGGAGAATTTGATTTTGTATTAGGTTTTGCGCCACCAACTGTTTGTGCATTGTCCTTTTTGACTTCGGCATTTGTAGACGATTTAGTTTCCGGTTTTACATTACCACTGCCTGTAGCGGTAGGTTTGTCCGCTTTAGGAGTTGGGGATGGTTTTGGCGCAGCGGTTGGCTTAGGTGTCGTAGGAGCAGCGGTTGGCTTAGGTGTCGTGGGAGCAGCGGTTGGCTTAGGCGTTGTTGTAGGAGCGGCAGTTGGTTTTGTCTGGGAAGCCCTATTCGACTCGATCGATTCTGCTGTCGTAGAATCCTTACTTCGTTTCACTCTTTCCGTCTTCACACCTGAAGGATCGGCATGCGGCAATTGCTCCTCGTTCTTTGTACGGGAGGATTGTTTCGCACTATCAGCTAGGTCGGGGAAAGCCTGTTTTAACGGGATTCTCGAGAGATAGTTTATCCACGGAGAGCCAAAATATAAAAAGTCGTTGTGTATATGAGCTGCACTTATACTATGGATTTTTCCGTCATCTGCAGTAAGGGCTTCAATAATGTTACCAGACGCATCTATTCTCAACACCAGACTTTTCTTCTCTGACTCGACTAAAAACTGAGCGCTTTGGAATGATCCTATCCCATGCACAATTTTCTCTGTGTAGGAATTAGGATAAATGTCGTTCAGCAGTTTAAACGGTAGTTCCATCGTCACTAACAACCGTACCACCATTTTTCTCAAGTACGGATGTGGCGCGAGAGACTGGCTAAGTTGAGGATGTTCAGAATCAATAGTAATGATCAAAGTGACGAGAAAACCACCTTGACCATCGCTGTGAATGTTATCCGGCATACCCGGTAAACCGTCAATGAAAACCTCTTGTTGTCCTGCCTTTGGTCCTTTCAAATTGTATTTCATGATACGAGATCTTTGCGTTTCTGCCACAATTACGAAACTTTCGTCGTCGCTTAACATGAGTCCATTCGCGAATGCAAGATCTCGCATCAATACCTCGTTTTTCTTTCTAGCTGCATTATAACGTATAAGCCTGTAATTCATACAATATAAATATATATACAATTTTTTTAAAATACATATATATATATATATATATAATACATGCATATATACACATAGCATAAAACTATTTTTAAAACACACATTCACATCTCTTTTTACCTTCCCGATGGATTCGATAGCACTGTCAACATTATATCGCAAAGACGGAAGTCTGTACTGCTATCAGTCCAATAAAGGTCTCCATTTTCCGCGATATCTATGCTGTTAGGTATCCGTGGAACTTTCCCTTCTATCGTTTTCGAAATGTTTACTATGTTTTTGTATTCTCCGGTTGCAACATTCACTTTAAAAATTCCGTAATAGGTATCCACCACAAATAAATTGCCTTTTTTGTCAAATTTCAATCCCAATGGCCTGCCACATTTATGCTCTTGCCAAATACCATCTGTAAAGATAAGAAAATAGTTTTATTACTTTGGTATAATTAATTGTATTATTAACATCAAAATTATTTATATTTGTTAATTCTATATATTCTAATTCTATATACATAAAATTTATGTAGATATATAATACTAAATTAATTTCAATAATTTTAACATTATCACATTGCTATTACAACAGTAATTATTATCAAATGTCCTCAACTAAATTGCCAAACAGATATAAAATCTATCCTTTTTGCATCATATTGTGTACACACATGTGTATGCATGAACACTTTTTGAACTTTTAAAATAAAAAAAAATATATAAAAGAATAAAAGATAATTATAAAATAAAAAGATTTTGGTGTTGATAAAACAATGTATAATTACAAAATTAAACTAATCTTTCTCCCTAAGTGTAATCAAGTGTCCGAACACACACAGGCAGTGGCGAACACCTGCCGATAACGTTTATTTAAGATTCAAGGTTCCAAGATAACAAGAAATCAACAATGCATGTATAGATATTTATAATATGCATATATTTCTTACATTGTAATTTTCAATATTTTTTCTTTATCTTTAAAATTGATATTATTTAGTTAAATGATAATTATGTCAAGTTAAAGTAAAGTTTGTTCATATTTTTCTACACATGCAATCTGAATTTTGAAAACAATCCTTGGTTTAGCAGACTCTACATGTATCAATTTTATAGCAATTTTATATACCTCATTATTATATTCCTATAGCTATAAATTATTTTTCAAGAAGCTAAGAAATATTTGTAAATTTGAATGCTATTATATCTGACATTCTGATTCATCCTCTTTTTACATATTGGGCGAGTTTTTTAATTCATCGATTGATCAATCGCATTATGCGCAAAGGTAACTTTGCTCTGTAAAAGCTGCATTTGTGCGTAACGCGATTGATCAATCGATGAATTAAAAAACTCACCCATTTATATTTCTCCTCTCAAATTTATGCTAAATCTCTTTAAATCTCCCAATACCTGTTTACATAAGACGAGTTTTTTAATTCATCGATTTTGATCAATCGCATTATGCAAAAATGCAGCTTTTGCAGAGCAAAGTTGCCTTTGCACATAATGAATGCGATTGATCAATCGATGAATTAAAAAAACTCGTCCATGTTGCTACATCCATGCTAATAAATCTTCCATAACTCTTAGCGTTTTAGATTTGTGACTCGATCCGACTCAGGGTCGGCTCATGCCTCACGGACATAGGAATACATACATATATGTATTCCTATGTCCATGAGCCGACTCTGAGTCGGGTCGAGTCACAAATCGAAAATGCTATCTATTTGGTTGAGAAATCGAACATCTCAATCTATAATACTCACCGCATTTCTCGCCGAACTTGACGATCGGCACCATGCGACCCTCCTCGATCCTCAGGACGTAGCCGCCGTGGACACCGGTGTAGAGCTGTCCGTCATATGAATCGAAACCCTCCGGGCTATTAATTTCTCCCTCGAACAGCCTCTGGGCGCCGTTCAGCCGATTCTTCGCGTCGAGCTCGCGCGGCGGTGTCACGCTGCAAGGTCGAAGGTCACGGTCAATCAGGGTCAATCATTTGCGCATTATTCTCTTTCTTTCTACGCGATCGCGATTACCTGTACTCCTGGAACTCCGTGTCCGGCGGCAAACCGGGCATGAACGTGACGACGGCCAGGAACAGGCTGATGTAGATGAAGGCGGTGCCGAGCGACTTTAAATAGCTCATCTCGCCGGCGCGTGAGGTAACAGCTCCTTTGAAACTTTGGATATTATCCGTACCTCTCAGTGCCACTTGGTCTCTCGTCGATCCGTCACGCGAGGATGCGCCGCGCCACGTCTTCGTGGGTCAGGTCAGCCGAGTCGATCACTGTCGTACTGGTCGTACACTGTCGCTACGCTGCAACCTGCAACTAATGGAACTGTCGCTGCAGGTTTCGGACAAAGCGACGTTGTCAGCGTTTGTCATGGGACGGTGCCGAGGAGAACGGGGACGGGACGGGACGAGTGCGGAGTCCGTGTGAAGATTGCACTATTGCAGTTTAACTGTTCCTTCGTGATATACGAATAACGGCACCGTGCCGAGATCCAATGACGATGGCGGACGCGAGCTACCCGCTTTCTCGTATTCTCGTGCGCGAACGAAAAGCTTCTTCGCTCGCGAGCCGTCGCGGGAGAGGTCGGACGGCCGTACACCACGCGGACGGAAGATCTATCATCGACGTCAGGATCGTCGAGAGTCAAAATTCATCCTCGGACTCGGACCTCGACTGACCTCGACCTCCGTGTCACGGTGACCGGTGACGTGCGTTATTGACAATGACACGCGATAACCGATAACGCCCGCTCGGACAAATCGGCCAATCGCGTGCCCGGCGCGCAGCTTTTTATTCGATTCTCGATTAAGCCCCGATTTCATTGACGCTAGAAACCAGCGTCAGCGTCAAATATAGTCACGTGACTACATTTGCCGCTCGTCTAAGCGGCAAAACGTGCGCGTCGTGAAACCGCCGCTTACGACTTGCGATAACAGTAAAAGTTGACTGGTCCACCGATTTATTTAATAGCTCGTTCTCTGTGGTAGGAATATTACTCGACGTGCTACAATAAATGAACAAAGTAGGAATTACAGAAACAAATTGTGGAATTACAGTAATTTTATCGCTGTCTAATGATGTTCCTGGCACAAAGAATGAGCAATTTTAGAAATTTGGTCGAGTAGTTAGCCTCAAGATCAAGTGCAAAATCTGTTTGACATGGACAACATATACAGTAGCTGGGATAATATAGCTTTGTTTGCTAGCCCATTCCATTGAAATTGTTTATATATGTATGCGAACATGACTAAGTAATTGTTTATTACTAATTATTTAACATATCCAACTAATCCAAACATAGCTCTATCCCTCTACAAAAGTTATTTTAATCACTCATATATTTGCACATATATCCAACTAACCTAAAATGTAGAGTTATCATAACTTATTAATACCATAAAAAGCAGCATATTTATGCACAAGAGTGATCAAAATATTCCATATCTACCATATAATATTAATATATTACTTACTTCATTCTCGTTGTCATTCATTGTATAAACACCTTTAACCACCTTAAACACCTTTGAATTTTGCGGCACGCTGAAAAAGCTGAGACGGTCTGAACTTTTTCCCCCACTACATTTTCTTGACGCCAAAAGTCACGTGACCCCCATTTGACGCAGGTTTCTAGCGTCAATGAAATTGCACCTTTAGTCGATTTCCCGCCGTGAATCCGTGAAAATGCCCTGTCTTCCGGGGATTATGTAAATCGATCCAAATTGACCCAAGGGTGACCGTGCGAGCGCTATTCATGATCCGATTTTTTTTTTTTATTTAAGATCGTCTTCTAAGGTTTGATTGTTTCATTGGAATTTTTTAAGGCAATTTAATTAGGCTTAAAGACCTCAGTCCTCACCCGAGAAGAGAGATTCGCCGACTGTCGGTGGACTTTGATTGGTCGGAGACGACTGGAGTGGTGGAGTATGCCTGACACGGAAGAACAAAAATGTCCCTTTGATGGCGGGACGAGTGTCAACCTGTCAACAGTGAATCTTTTAAAACGACACCGTTTCATTAATTCTGATAAACGACCGAGAGCTAATCCTCGAGACTTGCTGATACGCTCGTCCGGAATTTTATCTTCTACTGCTTTTTATGTGCGTATTATGACTGAAGAGCTAAATAATTACCATGTTTAATTTATTTTTCAAGAATTTTATCTTCTACTTCTTTTTATTTGCATTTTGACGTAATAAATAAAAAATTATTAATAATTTTTTATTTATTACGTCAAAATGCAAATGCAAGGCATAAAATTCAAGATAAATATCTAGAGCAGGTAATTAACGTTGTATTTATGATTATGACTGAAGAGCTAAATAATTACCATGACGTAATAAATAAAAAATTATAATAATTTTTTATTTATTACGTCATGGTAATTATTTAGCTCTTCAGTCATAATCATAAATTATAATAATTTTTTATTTATTACGTCAAAATGCAAATAAAAAGAAGTAGAAGATAAAATTCTTGAAAGATAAATTAAACATGGTAATTATTTAGCTCTTCAGTCATAATCATAAATACAACGTTAATTACCTGCTCTAGATATTTATCTTGAATTTTATGCCTTGCAAGACACAGCCTTGTAAAGTCGTTCTGTCTCATAAAGCGACAAAAATTCTGCTATGTAAACACATATAAACGTTGCCTGATCGGGATTTCTGAACTGTTCGTTAACTTGTCGAATGACAGCAAGCATTTCCTCCATCTTATTGGAGAATGTATCTATATTGAAATCCGTTAATCCCAACAACAAACTTATCTATAAAAGAACAATCTTTTTTCAATTTAAATAATTCGGGGAGGACACTTGATATACCTAATATGTATTAATTTTAGGAAAAATACTCAAAATAGCATGGATTAATTTTAACTTGTGTGATAAAGGGACCAATCTTCATTTTTAAACGCATTAGTTTTCCCAATCCTTTTTCAACCACTTGCGGAAACGATAGTAGCCTCAATGTGTGCCTAGTAGGTGCAGTATCAAACACCACAACAGAGAAGTTCATTCCTTTTACAAGCCTAGAACCAGCATGTAAAGGAATTAAAATAAAAAAAAAAAGGAAATAGAGAATAGAAGATCTCAGATGTATCTACAATTTTAGTTTACTAGAAAGGTAGATTATCCTATTAATGTTTTACAAAAATAAGAAATATAAAAATGGCAAATTTACTTCATAACTTCTGCATAGCTCATTGCCTCATCTATACCAGGGAATGCACCAACAATTTCTTGCATAACATTTTTGCTTAATCTCATCGCTTCTCCTCCTGAAACTATATATGATGTGCCTAATATGTATAATATACTAGAATTCTTTATAATAATTCTGCATACAATGTCATTTCTTTTGCTTCAAGTGCATAACAATTTATTGCAATAGTTATTACTTATTATATGCTATTGTATTTATTTATTTTAATTATATATTTTTTGTCATAATTATGCATTTTTTTATTGTAATATTGATAATTGTTAATAAAAATTGTTTGTCTAAAGTTATTTATATAGGTATATAAATATTTATATGGGTATATTATTATTTCTTACATTTCTTTTCTAATATTGGTCACTGGTCATTTTACTTACCATTCTCTGCTCATATTCCTCTTCTCTTTTTTCCTCTTTATGACTGGCTTTGTTCCTTTCGTCAAAATACACGTGCTTATACTTCTTTTGGTATTTTAAACTATTCCGACACCTTGTATAGATTGTCCATCTGCTCCGATAATATGTCACTGGCGTCACTGCGAAACTTTAGGTTATGGCCGTGAGCAGGGACCATCAACTTTCACATGACAAAGTGCGTTCCAAAAATTAGAAAAAAAAGTCGGCTGTCGGACAACCTTTTTGACCACGACCATACGTGAGCTGGTAAGAGTCGAGCCGAGTCTCGAATTCGTGGCGAATTTCACTGACGACTTTTCCTTCGAGTCGACGGACGAGGCGAGGCGTCCTTTTTTCTTTTCTCTGTATTTTTCTTCTGCCTCGAAGTTTTTTGCTTGATCTTTTATTTATATTTTATAAAGTGCTTCACCGTTTGTTTTCTAAACAGGCATGAAGATCTCGGGGATGCGACGTCAGATGTGAGGATTCAACTGTACGTACTTGGAAATGGGTAGGTGCTCCACGTCCTTCTTTACTATTAAAAACTCTTAACCTGGATCTTTCCGAGTGGAAACAAAATTGCTCTAAATTAGGAGTATATATACATATATATTTCCTCAATGTATATATCCATCTCTTGCATTATGTAGATATTGTATATTAAATGTGTAAATATATATGAATAGATAAATAGTTTTTTACATTACAATTTTTGCATTACAAATCCTTTTTAAATTTACAGTTACATATTAAACAAACAGGATTTGCATTTGACAAAATAGCCACTAAAATCTTTGTAATAATCGGAGGACTGGGTATAAGTTTTAATTGTGAAAATCATATAAAAACAAAGTTCTTTTATGTTATAAAAGTCTGACACAGCAACGACCAAACTACAGAACCAAAGGTACAATACAATAATTTTGAAATAAAGATATTTTGTTTTTATATGATTTTCAAGAATAAAATTTATTTGGTCATTATAAGCCCCCAGTTTATTACCAAGATTTTAATGTGGTCCTCTTGGCAAAAAAGGTTGAGAATTCTTATATTAAATTGGAAATATTTCGTACAGTTATCCATAATGTCGTTTATTCTGAATTCAGATGATCTTGAACAGCAGTGTGAAGATGCGGTGTTTGAGGTATGCGACGCTCGGGAGAGATATCCGCTGCAATGTGCAAAGGAACTTGAGAAGTGCATCGAGCTCACCAACGAGATACACGTAAGTGTTCTTTGTACGACTATTAGTTATCATTTCATCTTTTGTTTACCTGTATTTATCACACTGGCGCGGTTCATTGCAGATGACAAGGGTTCTTGTGAAACCAGCAAAAATTCTGGATGTGCCATCTTTCACGAACGAACACTCGGCGATGCTTCAGAAGAATTTCTCGGAGACCGCTGAATTGCTGAAGACGCAGGAACATAAATTGCAAGTGATGATAGATAAAGTTGATAACTTAACAGCTGTTTTGGATCAGATTAAGAGGGACAAGTTGTGCGAAGTAAATAAATTACTGTGGCACTAGATGCACTTTTTCCTCAATGTATGTATCCATCTCTTGCATTATGTATTGTATATATTGTATATCAAATGTGTAAATATATATGAATAGATAAATAGATTTTTACATCACAATTTTTGCATTACGAATCCTTTTTAAATTTACAGTTACATATTAAACTAATTAAACGAACAGGATTTGCATTTGATAAAATATTGACATTATTGATAACAATGTGAATATAAATGAATTGTGGTTCAATTTTAAAACTTGTATTATTCCCTAGTGTTGTTTCCTTGGCAACGGATCTAGTCTTGTGTCAAAACAATACGCAGGAATGTATGCTTACAGTCACATGTAGTTCATGCATACTGATTGTAAAGCAAGAAATAATACTAACTAGCTGTTAAAGTTTCGTAGTGTAATTCTCGTTATGTCTACGTTCATAGAAAATGTGCATATAAAGGATGGAGAATACACTAAAATAATATATAATATGGTACACTGAATTCTGTGCATGGCTACACATGCAAATATTATGTACATTTGAAAATTTCAATAAAATAAACTTAACTCCCAAAATTAATCGAAAAGTTGATTAAATAGGAGGGAGGATAATTTCGATCAAATATGTTGTACATATATTATGTGCATTTGACATTTTTCATTAAAATAAACCTAACTCCAAATTAATCGAAAATTTGATTAAATAGGAGGGAGGATAATTTCTAAATATGTTGCGTCTTTTTTTTTAATCTTTAAAGACGAATAAATATGTAATTAAATACGATATTGTGTTCCAGATAAAAGAACAGCGATATACCGAAATTATTAAAGTCTTGTTAAATCTCTTAAACTCTCATTCCAATGTATGTATGCTGCAATGTGATATTTCAATTTGCGTAAACGTTGTCAGTACCGAGTAAAATTTTCTTTTAGTCCAGACCTTGTTTATCCCTTCTGGCCCATTGTTACTTTTACACGCAAGATTTCATGGCCGCAGCTCAGTGTTACGAGAAGCTCGTCCAACTGTGTCCGGAGGAGAATCTGTATAAGCTCTACTACGCCCAATCCTTGCATCAAGCTTGCATGTACCCAGAAGCGTGGGCAGTCTGTTCGGGCATTATCAATCAAAGTAACTTGGAATTCAAGGTAAAGAAGCTGCAGGCAGCTATAAAGTACGGGCAGGAAGACATGGTAGCTGCGAAAAATCTCGTTGATCAATGTCCCGCCGACGACGTCGATACAGAAATCAACCTGGGATGTCTCTTGTACAAGGTAGATATCCACGAGCAGGCTCAGTTGATAGATGTACACGTACGATTGCGTTTCTAGGAGGAACATTACGAACAGGCCCTCAAGAAATTTGCGAATGCGTTACAAATTGCGGGATTCAGACCTCACTTGTCGTACAACGTTGCCCTTTGCTACTACAAACTGAAAGAATATGCAGCATCGCTGAAGCACATCGGTATAATCCTCATCTCCTTATTACCAACTCTATCAATGTGAATTATAAGTTTACTCGTTCATTCTCGATTGAGCTTCTTATTGACTTTCAGCTACTATTATTGAACACGGTATAAGGGAGCATCCAGAGCTGAGCGTAGGGATGGCCACCGAGGGCATTGAAGTTCGGAGCGTCGGGAATACATTAACGCTGCACGAGACAGCTCTGACAGAGGCGTTCAATCTGAAGGCCGCCATCGAGTACCAATTGCAAAATTGTACTTTCGCGTCGCTTCCAGAATTCTGGAAAGGTCCATCAGTACATGTTACATCGTTCCTTACTATTACAGACGATGCGGCGAAGGAGGCGTTAACGGACATGCCGCCGCGTTCCGAGGAGGAGCTCGATGCCGTTACTCTGCACAATCAGGCGTTAATAAACATGGACACAAAACCGAGCGATGGATTCGAGAAACTGCAGTTTCTGCTGCAGCAGAACCCATTCCCGCCCGAGACATTCGCCAACTTGTTGCTCATGTACTGTAAATATCAGTACTACGATCTCGCCGCCGATGTTCTGGCCGAGAACGTACATCTCACTTACAAATATTTGACCCCAGTAAGTTTAATTCTTATAATCGATCATTTATTATTGTCAGATATCAATTTGAGCGTTTGAAACAATTACAAGTCGTATTTTTCATATTTTATGTACAAGCCACATGCAGCGCAGGGTATAATATTGAAAATTATATTTAAAAAAAAAAAAAGCGCTCGGTTGACACCGATTAATCTGAATGCTTGGTTTTGGAGTGTTTGCATTTTTTAGTGCGAGCTTCGTGATCCTCTGAGTGTTTTCGCTTGTGAGCCTTCACGTCGCTGGGCGACGAGCTATTCGAGGAGTCGCTCGAGCTGCCGCTGTGTTTCTTCCTGTGCTTCTTGCGCTCTTTAGAAAATTTCTTCTTTTTCTTGCCGCTCTCCTTGTCCTCCGTATCGCTGTCGTCGGTGGACTGTTTGCCCCTCTTTGACTTTCTCTTCTTCTTCTTCTTTGATTTGTGCTTCTTCTCCACTTTCTTCGCGACGTTCTCGCCGTCCGGTTCCGGAATACTCTCCGGAATACTCTCCTCCTCGACTTCCGGGATCAGCTCGTACTTCTTGCCGTCGGGCGACATGAAGCAGTCCTTGGACAAGTGTCCCCTGGTCCCGCACTTGGTGCACGTGGTGTTCAGCACTGCCTCCAATTGTATGGCCTTACGCTGAGTCGTCCCAGGATTCTTTCTCCGTTGCGCGTCCCTCTCCAGCTCCACGCCGTTGGGATCCAGATCCGTGCCGTTTCCCTGATTCACGTGTTTCATGGACAGCCCTACCTTGCCGTCCTCCCCCAGAGAGATCACCTTACACCAGACCCGCTCACCCTTTTGCAGGACTTCTGCAACATTGTCGACATGAGCCGTGCTTACCTGACGGAGAATTGCATAGAAATCAATGGATTACATTACGGCAGGGATATATCGGTATATTGTTTAGCGAGAGCACGACAATACACACCTGTGTCCGGTGTATCAAGCCCTGCTGCGAGGTACCTGGTATCCTAACGAAGGCTCCGTAATTTTGCACGGACGCGACCTCGCCTAGAAATATCTGATTCAGCTCGCATTTCGTCATCCTGCTTCAATTTCTCATCGAAGTAACGTCCGTACGCGACCGATGACGCGTTTCGACAAGTGTAAAATCGATAGAGAGAAAAATTGCGCTACAGGTTAGATTTCTATCAACAAATGCAGGACCGTAATATATCAACATGTCCGCAGCATCTGTTACTGGTGCCCCACAATGAACATTATTTATTACTCATTAACGAGATAATTGAAGTTTTCATTAAAGTATTTATAATTTACGTTAATATTTACAGAAAAATGCAACAAAATGATATGATATAGAAAACGTATTAATACTTGTGACACTTTACAAGAATAAAGACCATTTTGGAAAAATTTTTGAGCAAGTAATTCCGGGATTACAATTTTTTTGCTATGAATATTATATTTAATATTTATAGAAAAATACTGTATAATAAAAGTATGATACAGAACAAATTTTAATACATGATATCTTGCAAAAATAAAGACCATTTTTGGAAAAATTTTTAAGCAAGTAGTTCCGATTAAGGGATTATAATACGTAGGGATTTTTAATACGTAATTATTCTACTTAATTAAGCGATTACAATTTTATATGAGATTACAGTCTTGCAAAAATAAATACCATTTTGCGATATCTTGCAAAAATAAAGACCATTTTGGAAAAATTTTTAAGCAAGTAGTTCCGAATAAGGGATTATATTTTTAATACGTAATTATTCTACTTAATTAAGCAATTACAATTTTATATAAGAGATTATAATTTCAATATTCTACTTAATATTTTGTAGAAAAAAACAGTACAATAAAATATAAAACAAATATTAATAAATAAAACGTTGCCAAAGTAAAGACCACTTTGAGAAGATTTTAAAGTAAACGATTTCAATTTAAGGATTACATATCTTTTGTATATATATATATTGTATAATATTCTTATTGTGTGTGTGGTATTAGAAAGATTTACATTTATATTATTTTTTCAGTATTTGTACGACTTCTTGGACGCGCTAATAACACAACAAACTTCGCCAGAGGAGGCGTACCGCAAGTTCGACGATCTCGCTAATAAGCATACGGAGGCACTTCGCAAGGCGACCAAGCAGGTCCAGGAGGCGAGGCTGAATCACGACGACAATGCCGTGAAGAAGGCCGTGAACGATTACGAGGAGGCCCTCGACCGATACGTTCCCGTATTAATGGCCCAGGCGAAGATCTACTGGGACCTGGAGAATTACACCCAGGTGGAGAAGATCTTCAAGAAGAGCGTCGAATTCTGCAACGAGCACGACGTGTGGAAGCTGAACGTGGCGCACACGCTTTTCATGCAGGAGAGCAAGTTCAAGGACGCGACGCGTTTCTACGAACCGATCGTCAAGAAGAAATATGAAAACGTTAGGATATATGAAACAAAGCTCATATCCCTTGTTCTTCCGTCTCTTCGTTCTCTTTACCCTCGTCGCCTCGTCGCAATTTGATAACTCCTGTTTGCAGATCCTGGACGTGAGCGCCATAGTCCTCGCGAATCTCTGCGTCAGCTACATCATGACCTCGCAGAACGCGGAGGCCGAGGAGCTGATGAAGAAGATCGAGAAGGAGGAGGAGGCGGTGTCGTTTGAGGATCAGGACAGGAAGCTCTTTCACTTGTGCATCGTGAATCTGGTGATCGGGACGCTGTACTGCTCAAAGGGCAACTACGAGTTCGGCATATCGCGGGTGATGAAGAGCCTGGAGCCGTACAACAAGAAGCTCGGCACCGACACCTGGTTCTACGCGAAGAGGTGCTTCCTGTCGCTTCTGGAACAATTGGCGAAGCAGCTGGTAGTCCTGAAGGATTCCACGTTGCAGGAATGCATTCAGTTTTTGGAGCACTGCGAAGGTATACCTCAACCGAGCACTAACTTACTCGGCGATTAACTTGTGAAGCGATATGTCCGCAGTACTTTGTTAACATGGATGGAATTATCGACTTTTTGTTGCTCGAGAGACGACGGATTGTATTCAAAATTTAGCGGCCGTGCTGGATAAATTAATCGTCGATTAATTTACTTGCAAATTTTTAACGTTAAACTTATATACTTGTGTGTTATGTTTCTTTCCATTCCAGTTTACGGCAAAGACATAATGACGGTGATAGATCAGCCGTTTGACATACAGGACATGCTGAACGTTTCACCTCAGGGCAAGCGGACGGTCGTTTACGAGGCGCGATACCTCAAAGCGTTATTCTTAAAGCTGCAAATGTCTTAGACGCGTAAAGAAAGATACTTATATTGTATATATATTTTGTCTAACAATATTGTGTGATTATCCTAATTAGCACAATGCATCGAATTTGTATTCTGAACTTAAATTGCCTTTCAATCATCCTCCGCGCTTGATGAATACGAGAGTTTATTTATGACTGTCGAGAGTCGTTTTTAACAATATCTCATCGACAATGTATACAATTTTGTTATCTTCGTAATAATATATATTAATTTATTAATTATATTACAATTAGTTCACAATGCAATTTTATATATATCTAAGACTATATTGATATATTTATTATATATTTATTATATAATGATATAATTTACTATAAAATTACAATGTACTCCCTTTTCATCGCATTCTTAGCGTTCGGTATACCTGCTTCGAATCTAGCGGGTGATCTTAATTTACTCGTACGTCCGCGCGAAACGCTACCGTCGCGGTGCCGCGACTGCCGCGTCACGTTCGGTCTCTTCGTCGCCGACCTCGATCTCGATGTCGTCCCCACGTTCTCCTCCGACTCCGCCACGAGAGTGTAGGTACTGTAGGTCCGAAAATCGTTTATCATCGTTTGTCATCGGTTTCTATCGCCGCGTGAGAATATATAAAGAAGGGTACACGTGCCTGGCCTCCATCAGTGCATGCGGCCATCGTAGGTGAGCTCGGGCTAGGTTTGTCGATTTTAAATACTGCCCTGCCATCAGAAATTTTAGTATTCTAGCGACTTCACGGTCGTGAAACCCCGTGCGATTGACCGCGTACGTGCTCAACGTGTCGCACGTTACGTCGGCGGTGGAGAGAAGAGGAGCGAGATACGCGCAGCACGCCTGCAATCTCGCGAGGCTCTCGTGGCTTTTCATTTTGGCTGAGTCAAGGTACGTCATTGCAAAATTTATCGTGACGGTTGCACGATTTCCTCGCGTTTCTCGTCTTCCACGTCAACGTTTCGCCTCGAATAACGACACACTTGTACGTTTGAACTTGAGCTTTCACGATTTCGCAAGCTTTTTACGAGCTTTCGATACCTCTCCGAGAAAGCGCTTTGTTCGATAAGCGAAAGAATAAATGGTACGATGACTGATTTTGCATCAGATTGTAATTGTTTTAAAATATGTAAGAAAATGTATCTTAAGTAAGTGTCTTAAATCACCCTTGCTTACTCAAGATTGATCTCTCTTGCAACAGACACTATTTTCGATTACATTTTCTGCCCCGGAAAATAAAATAACCAATCTAGCTGATTAACAGATTACGCACCATTGTTTTCAAAGAGGCATTAAAGTTGCATGTTTGTATAGCTTATTCTTTAAATTATTTTTGCAGATATTTAGCGAGATACAACATAGTCGGAATGGAATTTCCAAATTTGGGAGAACACTGCTCCGAGAGTACGTGCAACCGCTTGGATTTCTTACCTATGAAGTGCGACGCCTGCCAGGCAATCTTTTGCACGGATCATATAACTTATTCAAGTCACAGCTGCCCCAGCGCGTACAAGAAGGACGTACAGGTGCCGGTGTGCCCGTTGTGCGACACTCCTATACCGATGAAACGCGGCGATCTGCCCGACGTGGCCGTGGGATCGCACATAGACAACGACTGCAGAGAAAACCGTAGGAAGGTATTCTCAAACAAGTGTTCTTCGAAAGGGTGCAAGGTCAAGGAGATGGTGCCGGTGAAGTGTGGCGAATGCGGTGCCAATTTCTGCCTGAAGCACAGACACCCGACCGATCACGCTTGCATCGGAGCGGAAGAGGCGTTGAGACTGCGCAGGCTGGAGGCGCTGAACAAGAAAGGCACTCGCGCAACAATATCGCAGAACAGCAGCAACGGCAATTCGCATCCATTCCGAAGCCTTCAAGGGACAATGACTGAGGATGAAGCATTAGCCAGAGCTCTCCAAGCTTCCCTAGACGACGAGGAGAGAAGCAGACGTATGTTACAGCCAGTGCCTTCTGGAAACCGAGATAGATGTAGGCTTTCGTAACTATCTACACATTATTTTATATCGTTATAGAGAGAAAGAAGCTTCCTCCTTGTTTTCTGAAAACCTATGGATAAAAATATGTATTGATCTTTAAAGCTAGCGCCAAACCGTGCGCAATTGATGTTTCAAGACTCGCAGTTCGTGCGAATGGACAGATTCATCGAGGTCACATTCGTTATTTACCGTTCGATTTATGGAGCAGTTTTTTTAACGAAAAATTGATGGATGCAAATTATCACGAATCAGTCGATAGGTTGATCAATATACAGTGTTACACAAATAATGAATCGTAAACTGGCTTAAAGGATGCACGTACTTGACAACACGTACAACGGAAGTTACTTAAGTATTATATTTGTTGCTCTATCCAGTTTTGATCTGTTATATATTGTTATAGATATAACTCCACTGTTATACCTATAACTTGCTGTTACGTTATATGCATAGAAATTAAACCGTATTTATAAAATTGCTCACGTAATTAAGCACATCACAGCATCTTGTGGGATTCCTAAGCAAAAATGTATATTAAGGCATTTGTCTTAAAAAGACGTTCGTCATTAGATAAGATTTTATGTTAAGTTGCAAGTACAAATTGTTCACGACTCGATATTTCCTTTAGATATCAAATATAGATTGTTTCATATATTTCATTTAGATTATAAACTCTGGCTTACAACCAGGAAACATATTCTGCCGAAATTCTGATAATATATTACATGACTAAGCTTCAGTATAGAGTGCCTTAGTAGACGAGACATAATCTACATTAGAATATGCACTTACGTGAAATCTCCTCACTTCAATAATAAAAAGAAACATAGAAATTATTTTAATTCACGCTTATTAATATTTGTAATCGACTAAATTGACTTGCTGTAGAAACACAAGAAACTGCTTTTAAACAGTGACTACATGTATAAATTTTCACACAATACAAAGATACATAACTGTGGACTTTTAATATTGTTTTCGAAATATTAAATCGTCTGTTATTAATTTATAATAATACTGCGTATTTAAGGAAATATAATTATTATTACGTATTTCTAATCAATAAGATTTTAACAAATATATAAAATAAGTATTGGTCTTTAGTGCAATATCAAAAACTGTGATGGCAGGAAGAAATCGCGTATATTGTACGCTAGGCGTGTTCATATTACAACTTAAGCAAAGTCTCAAAATAGAAATCACATTTGAACATATCACACTCGCATCACAGGCTTCTTATTAAAAATTCAGAATATCACCAAAGTGAATAAACATATAGACTTTATACTCAAGATACTGCATTGATATATTGACAAAAACTGATATTCATAAATTCTGTGATAACTATCATATTTTTATAAATATATATAATTTTACAATACACCCAGTTCCCTTTAATTTACTTCGTTCCTTTGTGTAGAAGTGTAGAATAAGCACCTTTATTCAGCAAAATGGATGAGAATTTTCAATATATATATATACGAGGCATGGATTTTTAAAAATAATTATAATAAGCAGAGATGTATTGACAAATATATCTACAATATGTACGAATGCATTGACAATTAATGAATATAGTCAATAGCAGATGTATGCTTTATGCTTGCCACTACATATATATATTTAATGGATAATATGCTTTTAATATTGACGACTCGAAAATAATATAATTCTTGATAATATGTAAATAGAAATACGCTTTTTACTACTTTAAAAGGTTTGTTAATACTGTTACATTATACTCGCCTATGACGTGTCAGAGCTATTGGAAAGCATAAAAGGAACGTTTACTATCTTCCTGTAGTTATTATATCTTAGAGAATCTCAATATAAATTATTTTGTAATTTTTCACTTATACCTCCCTAAAAATGATTTTAATTTAAATCTGCAAACATATTGCCTTCCAGTCTCTGAAACGTTCAAAATATGTAAGAGAAGGTGGTTTATTATATACATTCCTATATACACATATATTCACGTGCGTATCTTCTTATGCATATTACAGTAATTTATATATTTAATGGATTCTGATACTATAAATAAATAAATAAATATTTGAAATACATAATAAATGCAAGGAAACGACAAGCAGATAATTCCACAGACATATGGACGTATATACGTTACAAAAAGCTCATTTATTAATATTGTGTATAATTCATAATTTTTCTATTTAGATGTGTGTTGTATAAAATTTCGTTGTAACAATATTATGCGACCAATAACATATAACCTTTTTTAAATCCTATGAGATATATATTGGATTCAAAAATAAATAATATAAACCAGTTTAAAAGGTGACCAAATAATTACAATTCGCGATATATATATATATATATGTTATATATTAAATAAATTTATATTTTATGCTTTTAGAGAATATATTTTTCACAGATATAGTCCAATTATATTGTAGAGTATTTAAACATTTGTAATAATAAGTAACTCGGAACAAAATAATTTTTATAATATAAGAATTTGACATGCTCACCAAGAATTATAAGTTGAAATTCAATTTATATTGCTTGATATTCATTATTTTCTAATGTGATGCGATTGAAATATATTATTATAATGTGTCCAGTATTTACGTATAAATTAATAGATTTTTTATTTGCACATACTGAGTATTTTTTGTTACACTAGCAAATCTATGCTTACATAATGTACCGATTCTGTACAAAAGAGAAACAAATGTTACATTGCGTTTCTTTGCAAAGTCGAGTTGTATTCGCAGATTTGGCACGAAGTAAAAATATATTAACAATTATATTATATAGAGATCTCGTTTTACAGTACAAATGTTTTTAATTTGAGATTGCTTTGAGATGTGTACGTGACATTAAATATTCTGCTAATTTGATATAGTCTATATTACTCGTTCGAGGTATCAAACACCTTCTAGAATATAAAACAACGTGCATTTATTTGCCAACTTTTCCTAATTTGGTATCCGTTTTCGGATTAGCCGTTATATTTTGCACAGTGACTATTGTTTCATTGATCTTTGTTTGGAGATTCCTGAGGTCTTGAATGTACAACAAGGAGAGGCCTTTGGCGGCATTGTCCAACATCGCATCGCCCATATTAAAGTCAGGCCCTATAATTACCTTCGTCTGGGATTTACCCTTGACGTTCACGGCATTATTAGGTTGTTTAATCGCATCCGCGTTCAACTTGTTACACACAAGTTTGCTGCACGCTTGTAGCGTTACGAGATGGTCAGAATGTTTCGGTACGTTGAGTAACTTGGCTATCGAATTAACTCCGTTCTTGAAAGCGTCACTATCAACTGAAAAAAAAAAGACAGAAGTGCGAAATTTAGATTACATTCTCACATTTGATTACATCCTCCCTGCGTCAAATATTGCACGGCGCGAGATATACTTACAATCTAAATTATCTAGAGGATTTGTGGACTTGATGCTAGGCACTTTTAACTCCTTCTTGTCTTTTGCCTTACTCCCTACGACTTGTTGATATTTCTGGCCTAGTAAAATTACATATTCTATTAATATTTTATCGGTTATTGATTAGGCAGCTAACGATCGTTCAATCTTCACGAAACTTGCATTCACAATTTATTGCAAATATGCCTTTTAAAGCTTTAATTCCATATTGTTTCAAATCTACTTACAGTCGTCCTCAAACTCTAGCCAAATAGCGTAGCCTATGAACCACTCTAACTGATCAATCTCGTTCTTGGTTACTGGACACTGAACGTCATTGCAGTATTTTTCAAAAGTGTTTGGCCATTCCGCGGAGGTAATGTCCCTCAATTTCTTGCGATCGTCTATGGTGTAATGACGTATCTTCTGATCTTCCAACCATACAATCACCTTTCTGAAGTGCTCAGTATCTGAAACACGTTACAGTTCCTAAGAAGCTTCCTGTCTGTTCCACAAATAAGAAGTATATGATGCAATCATAAAAATTTTTGCAATCGATGAATTAATCCCGAATAGCGGCTATACTTCTGATAAACTTATAAGACTGCAACTTAAGACTGGTTTTTTTTACATATGGTCAATCCTATATAATTTCAGGTTTTAGACACTTCTATCTCACATTTTCCGTTTGGAGGGTTCGTATAATGTTTATACGTTACCTTATCACTTTCTTATCTTTCCTTATATTTACTCATATTATAAAAGACTCTTTTGACATCGCGTATAGGTTATGACATGTGTCAAGGGATCACTCACTGTTTCCGTTGACCTTATCCCATTCCAAGTAGCCGAGCGCCCTTAATTTTCTCTCGAACATATTAATTACCCGCCGTGAGAGACCGGCGAACGCGCTTTTTAAGGAAAATCTTCGCAAGGTGAAAAATCGTGGTGAAGTAACGTCAAAACTCTCGTTCTCGTTCCTCAGTCAAGCAAGATCGGTGATCGGTCGAGATTCGAGAATCGATAATATCGAGAACGAGATGCGTGAGAAACCAAGAAACCTAGCGGCTAGCGCTCCCGTTCTCGCCCCGAAGGGGGCGGGGCGCGCGGCGTGAGCAGGTGGCACGCTCGTCTATCCGCAGCTCGCTTCACCGTTGACCGTTCACGTTGCCTGGGTGCCCGGGGCGGGGCGGGGCGGCGCGGGGAGACAGACCAGTAGTGTCGCGAGGGGCGAGGCGAGGTGAGGTGAGTGAGGGGAGTCTCGAGCACAGCGGAGCAGAGAGCGAGAGAGAGTCGGGGGAGCTCGAAGTGCGCAGCCGGCAGCGGCACTCGCGTCCAGTCCAGGAATCGCGGAGAGAGATCGCGGCTCACACCGCGCACACGGTGCAGGCCAGAGACTAGAGAGCGGCGGGGCCGAGTGGGGCAGCGCGCGGATGACAATGATGGCCGCCACCAGCGATGAACGGAGTGTTATGGAGCCTGGTAGGACGAATTCGGGGCAGAGCCAGCCCGTGGATCGGCTGAAGCTTCTCTATCCGATGGTGGACGAGGAGAAGACGCCGTTGCCGCGCTCGTGGAGCACCAAGGACAAGTACAGCTACATCGGCCTGTCGCAAAACAATCTTCGCGTTCACTACAAAGGTACGTGGGTAGACCGTCAGCGCGCGCGACCTCCGCGCGCGACGACGACGACGACGACGACGACGACGACGACGACGACGAATGCGTCTCCCTTCGTCGTCGTCGCGGCGCCGCGCCGCGTGTTTTTCCGCCGTCCACCGACGATCCCGCGGGGGTATCCGCGGCCAACCCCGCGGACGCCGTGGCCCCCTGCGCCTCGTGTGCGCCCGTGGTACGGGTTCTCGGGCTGCTCCCGGGGGCAGGTACGGTCGATCGATTGAATATGGCAGGGGCGCTATTTCAACCGTGTGTCAGCGACCTAAACAAAGGAATCAGCTGATCAGCCAGCCAGTCCCCCCGCGCGGTCCCGGTCGGGCCTCTACGCGTCGCTGCCGTCGGCCTCGTCCTCGTCGTCGTAATCGCGTTCGTCCCCGTCCCCCCCCCCCCCCGCGGTCGATCCTCGCGCGGATGCCTTCTCCTCCTCGAGGGGGGGACGCTCGACGCGGTTTCTAGTGTCGATGCGTCCGCCAGGGAAAAGAAATGCCCATTGGGGGGTAGGGGGAGGGAGGGAGGGAGACAGGGAGATGCACGGAGAGAGAGGAACGAGAGAGACGGGACACGCCACAATGTCAATGACAGCCGCCGTCGTCGACGTGAAAACGATACTCTTCGTGCGAGGCTCGTCTTGTCGGTCGATCCTCGCCCCCCCCCCCCCCCTTCGTCCGCGTCAAATTTCGCGTCGACATACGGGATGTCTCGCTCTCTAAAACGTCAAAATTCAATAAAGATCGTCTACCATCTCCCCCCCCCCCCTCTCTCTCTCTCTCTTTTTTTTCTTAATATCGAGAAGATAACTAAGCGCGCAAAACGTCAAAATTCAATAAAGATCGTCTAGCATCTCCCTCTCCCTCTCTCTCTCTCTCTTTTTTTTCTTAATATCGAGAAGATAACTAAGCGCGCAGATCCGAGGGTAAATCGAGTATTCATCCGCGATCGCTAAATAAACAAAGACAGCGCTCTCCGGAATTGAATTGCAGAAGCGCGGAGCTGCTGCGTCAGCAAACTTGATACCGAGACCTGATCGCCGAGATACCAATTTAAATGGCGGAAAATGCGGAGCCGCCGCGCGAGATGTTTAGTCACCAGAGATTACACCTATCGCTGTACGGAATCAGCTCCGATCTCCCCCGCGGATCTTCCGCGCGTCGACGAGAGGCTGGTTCATTAAAATTCGATAAAGCGCACCGCGTGCACGTTTCTTACAGCGCGGAGCAACTCGACGCGCATTCAAATCCCGTGAGTTCTCTCTCGCTCTCTCTCTCTCTCTCTCTCTTCCCTTGGAAACGGAGCCGAAGGCTTATTCTTTTCTCGCATCGAGAGAGTCAACGATGCCAGAAATGGCGAGGGCTCTTTTTATTACTCGCCTCTTTGCGCTTCCCCCCTCGTTATACACAGCTCGTGTATCCTGGATTTCTCGGCGTGTGTGCCGCAAGCTCAGTCGCAACGTAACGTGTGTATGATGGCAACGACGACGACGACGACGACGACGACGACGACGACGACGGCGGTGTCATCATACCACTTATCTGTCTCCCTTGGTGCAACGTGCGGTGCACGGAATAAGAAAAGTTAAAAGGCATTTAAAACGTAAATGCCCGCTGTATCGGGCTTCGGCCCGAGCGTTCACGCTCGACGAACGTGATGTATTCGTGGCGGCGAACGAAAATATTGTTTCTCCTTGATATCCGCGCGCACGAAGATTGTTGGGTGGAAGCGAAGCGAGAGAGAGAGAGAGAGAGATAAACAATCGTCGCGCGTTTGTTCGATTACTTTGCGAGCAAATGATATGCCGATGGGAAAATTTTTAACGGTATAATATTCCCTTTTCTTTCGACTCGACAACTTCCCGATTTACGCGAGCTGATTCCTTTGTATTCATTTTGCTACGAGAATATGTAATGATATAATATCTGCATCGTCATGCACTATTTTTACGGATAAGAAAAACAGTCGATTTATGCAACAAAATGAAAATTAGAACGTGGACGTTTGTTTTATAATGTGTTAAACACATTGGAGCACAATTATTATTGACTATATAATAATATACTCAATATATATAATACATACATTATATAATCATTTAATATATTTATTTAATATATTGATTTAATATATTAAATCATTAAATACATTATAAAACAACTATTATTAACTATATTATTAACAGAATAAGGCTCGCTTTTTATACACATATATTTTTTTTTAGTTTAAAAAGTGTATATAATATGGCGAAGTTATGACATATTACGAAAGCTGTTTGCATGAAATTCGTTAGAAATGAATTTGTCAGTATATGGATATCTTCGTGAAAGGAATATTACCGTTGAACATAACATAAATATTCGCCGATTAGTATGATTAAGCAGTCGCGATTCCTGTTAAAATTCTGACTATTATGACGGGAGGTCGGGAGCTTGAGCCCCGAGAAGTTACAATACGCGGCAGACATGAGGCATAAATGCACGCGTATACTCGACCCTAGCCATACTGCGCGTCGATAACATCCGTCGCTCGAATCCTTTAATTTAACTTCGATCGTCGCTTCTGAGGTTCCACGGAGCCGTAGCACACGTCTTGGATCAGACAATTTCAGTTTGCAACACAAATATTTCAGTACTTCAAAAAGTTTTCAAATCGAAATTCCGTTAAAGCAAACTCCACCTGAAATTAATTAGAAGATATTTTACTTGGCTCGTATATTTTTACAATCAAAGTTATAGTACACATTTATTTATATGTGATTTATTACGTTTTTGTGCGTTTTCCTCCGCTTCTCATTCGTCAAAGCTCGCGAGTCACAATCAGCTATCGGACGTTTCTCTTGAGGAGAAATGCAAATTTGAAATTATTAATTAACACTAAAACTACCGAAGATTAATCTATACATATTTCTACCGAAAAAATCAAAATGAAAAGAAAAAGATAAAACAAATTTATAAAATTAATTATCTGCATTATTTCAATAAAAGTCAGAGAAAATTTCAGAAATTATCAATGTTTTAAGAATGAATAATAATTATTTAAAAAATGTCAAACAAGTTATTTTGACATCTTGGTAGTTCTAGTGTTAAGCCATATCGGATGAGAGACACGACGATATTTTCGAGGCAGCTGCCAATAAAATAGAATAATTCTACATGCAGCGATACTCGTGAAAACATAAAACGCAATTACGCTTGACTGCCACGCATTCGAGAAACCCTTTGTACTATTTCGTTGCTAATTAACAGACGAGATTGTTGTTGCAAGCCTCCCCAGACCAGCCGCTTACAGGCAAATCCGTGATGAACCTATTTCGTAGAAATTCGATGCTCGAGAATCGACCACAGCACAGCCGTGGGCTCTCCAGGCTGGCGAATGCAGATCTGTTTACGAATCCGCGACTCAGCGCCACGAACGATTGCACGTGGCCTCCCTTGCATGGGAGTGCCTTGAGAAAGCGGAAGGCCGCGACGTCGTCACTCGCAATAGTGCATCTACCGTTAGCCGCTATACTCTTCTCGTTTTCCCCGCACGTGCAGCGTGTATCGCTCTTTGATCCCGCAAACACGAACCGACCGGACTTCGTCTTCGTCGCACTCTATATAGGCACTTCCTCGTCTTCTTCAGGTTCTTGAGTTTACGAGCTGACGAGCATAAAATGTTCGCTTTTGCGAAACTCGGCATCAAAAAGGCCTGTAAACATTAATTATGCAGAGGAGTTAATTGGTTTAATCTGTTTCTTTCTAATACACATTTCCATTTAGAACTATTTCAAGGTATTGAACTTATTAAAATTTTAAAAATGTTTAAAAAAAATATTTTATTGATCGTTTCTCTTATTATTAATTTTTATAATCATGTTATTATTGCGATAATTTATTTAATTATTTAACACAGAAATCAAAGATCAAAGCCTCCTTTCCTTTATATATCTTTATACTTTATTTTATTATATCGATAAAATAGTATTTCGCATTACGCATGTTAATTAATAAATATTCAAATATTTAGATGTCAAAACTGATTTAGATTCATTGGCTCCTGCCAATGAATATATTCCGATGAATATATTCCGATACGCAAAATAATGCTTTACATTATTATACATTATTCTAAAAAAAAAAAAAAATATTCTGATATTCGCGCAAATGGATACCTCGTTCTTTGTTTCGAAATCAACCAGATATTGATATCAGAGAAACATACCCGGCCCATTCTGACGCTGATATTACGTCAAACGGTATTACGTGATTATAACAGCAGCGTTCCTGAAGACCGTTGTTTGCACAAAAAAGAGGATTCTTTGTTTTATCCTCCGTTGCTTTAATGCCTCGATAGAAGCTTCCGAAAGCTATATAAATAATGCTCGGTGGAGCAAACAGATACGGATAGATATGTATTACGTTGTGTAAGGGTGGGAGACATGCGCCTAACACTCGGAAACTCATAGATCACAGATCGTGGATAAGCTTGTAATATTGCATCGATGTGCCGCGCGATGACCTAATGCCCTACTTACATCTGCCTAGGTAAATCATGTCTTTCCGTAAATCAATTTGTAGCTTTCATGACGTACGCAGTTTTCACGCGGCAATGAAATATTTTCCGCGTTAATTTCGCTCAGACTATAAGAAAAGACTTGTGTACATTTCTATACCAATGGAGATTAACAATCTCGGTTTAACTTACTTTTCCAATTTTCCACCTATTCCATTCATAGACTTTTTTTTATTCGTATAATTGATGGGTCTGTTTTTTTTTTCAGAACTAGAATTTCTAAAAACATTAAAAAAAAGTTTAGCACATAACACTTGAAATGATAAAATAAAAATGAAAAAAATTGATTGTATTTGATTTTCATTAACTTACTTTTTCTAGTTCTAATTGTAAGAATTAGAAAAAGATAAAAAGTAAGTTAAACCAAGATTAGAGTTAATCTACATTGGTAGAAATGGACATTAAATGTCGAAAATTACAGGAAGTCACAATGATCAAAGACCTGAACTCTTCAAATCGCCGACAAATTAACGTTCGATTTTGTTGAGAAATATACACCTGTATAATATCCTGAGAATACGCCGTATCGCGCACGACTGCAGCGATATATCTCGTTATATAAGCGTGCGCCGAAGGTCCTCTACTTACGTTAACATTTTCCGCGGGCGAAAGTTGCTGTCTAAAGTATGTATTGTTTATCGCCATCGCGCATTACCGTAACGCACCGAAAATACATCGTTCGCGTGACGAGTTACGATGCGTAAAACTAAAGGAAAAAGAAACCTGATCATTTCACTTGCGGTAACTTCGGCGTTTCTCTAGATCAAGCTGCTTTTCCTCGTGGCACTAATGTATGCAGCTTGAAATCAATATTTCACGTCGTATCCAAGGCACATAGCGTATCTCGAAGGTGACCATAGTTCTCGCTTACCTTTATCTTGACACGTAGACTTACGTGTTCAGCCAATTTGATTAAATTTGCTCCACCGAGCGCGTTACAAATAGAGAATAATATAGACATATAAGATATTGGATTATTCTTCTTTCTCTTAAGAATATATTTCCAATTTTTGGTCCATCTCTTTACCTCCATTTTCATTTCCCTTTCCTATTCCATTCATAGATTTTCTTAGTATAATATAATAGATGGAAGTCTGCCTTTTTCAAAACTAGAATTTCTAAAAACATTTGAAAAAGTTCAGCACATAACACTTGAAATTATAAAATAAAAATATAAAAATATATTGTATTCAATTTTTATAAAATTTCTAGATAGTATCTTAAATAAAATATAAAATATTTATTTTATGATAATCTTACTATTTTAATAGCACAATGGCAATAAGAATCGGTTTATCTAAGAACAATCTCTTCCGTACATTCTAACATATTTTGATAACTACATGTTATCCTACAGAGTGGTGGAGGAGTAGGCAGAAAGATATGTATGAACGTATGGTATTTGTCCTTGCATCTCTCCGAGCTGCACGACGGCCTTGGTTTTAATCTCAAGCATCAGAGATACATCCCACTCGCCAAATGCGTCTCCCTCTCTCTATCTATCTATATATTCTATCTCTATCTCTCTATTTTTAATATTGTTTCTCCTTGTAACTGAAATTGTAGTACGATACAGGATACCTATAGTCGTCGGATTCACCGATTCCTTTAAAGAGAGTCGGGGCCGTGCTCTTCTTCCAGGTTACGGCAAAACTCACAAAGACGCTGCCAGTGTTCGCACAACGCACGCGATACCGGCTGCCTGCGGCCTGTACTACTTCGAGGTGAAGATCGTGAGCAAGGGACGCGACGGTTACATGGGCATCGGCCTCTCGGCCTCAAACGTCAACGTAAATAGACTTCCCGGTTGGGACAAGAATTCATACGGTTACCACGGCGACGACGGCCACAGTTTCTGCTCAAGTGGCACCGGGCAACCTTACGGCCCGACCTTCACCACCGGCGACGTGATCGGCTGCGGTGTAAATCTCGTTGACAACACCGCCTTCTACACGAAGAATGGCCATCACTTGGGCATCGCCTTCACGGACCTTCCTGTAAGCCACTCACCGCATCAATAATATAAACGGAAGGGGGAAAAAAATGGTACTTTGTTCCGAAAGGGACAGACGCGCGTAAAAACCGGAGAAGAAGGAATTAAAGGTCTCAAGGTTCCGTGGGAACATAGGCAATCTCTAGCTTTCTGTATCTTTCTCTCTATACCTTTCATTCTTTATAAATTTCAGTTATGTATTATATGTATTATACATTAATTTCCTTAGTTTCCTTCTTTTTTTTTTATATCTTTTCTTCGCATACGGGAAGACAATTTATATATTAACTTCGCAAATCAAATATAGATCATAAATCATTTCGTAATAAAAAGTATAGATTTTAATTTGCCTGATATTGATAGAGTACCGAAATTTATATATTACCGAGTCCGTATTATTCGTGTATTAGATATGATGAAGCGAAATTCTACCTAAAATTCGCTTTCGCAGCCCAATCTCTTTCCGACGGTCGGTCTGCAGACTCCAGGCGAGGTGGTGGATGCAAATTTCGGACAGTCGCCGTTTGTCTTCGACATCGGGGACATGATCAACGAACTGCGCGTACGAACGAGAACACAGATCATAAGCTATCCCACGCCAGACCACGGCCAGGGGCAGTGGCAGGCGATTCTTCACAGGTACATATACGACCAGAAAGCGAGACGGGGACCGGGTGCGTGATTCCACTCCCTTCGTGGTTGCTTTTGCTCCTCCTTCGTTTGTCATTGTTGTCCGTTAAGATCCTCCTTGATTTGCGAGAGTTCTTCCCAAAACGCTTGCGCGGATAAATCGAGGAAGTTAGCGGGGAAAAAAATCGCCACGGACCAAATGTTCGCGGTATCTCTCGAGAGTTAACGAAGCTCTGTACGAATTCGACAGAATGGTGTGTACGTATCTCGTCCATCATGGGTATCTCGACAGCGCCGAGGCATTCGCAGGCAGCACGGGTCAGGTGTTCGAGGAGGATTACAGCTCTATCAAAAATCGACAGAGTAGGTATTGCTTGTCGTCGCTCATTCGGGGTTGTCACTCTTCCGAAAGGAGCCTGGAACACAAAGAGAGAACAATAAATGTAAAGAAGTTACAAATATATAAATATTTATTGCACTTAAAAAATTTGAGGAAGAATGACGACTCCGGTTTGTCGGTTATTAAATTTGTATTTTTACACTGTGATTCAACGATGGTCCACAGGGGTTATAAAGCTGATATTGTCTGGTCGTATCGGCGAAGCGATAGACACGACAAATCGGTTATACCCTAATCTTCTCGACCGGGATCCGGACCTGCTGTTCGCGCTCAAGTGTCGCCAGTTCGTGGAAATGGTGAACGGCAGCGACTCGGAGGTCTGTCAGAACGGCAACCCCATTCAGACCAGTGTGATACAATCGACCAAAGCGTACGTGAAGTCCGCAAACCCTACCGGTACCGTGGAAGAGATGAATATCAATAATACGATAAACGGCACCAGCACACAGTTCGTCAACGGTCAGATAGAAGATGATGTAGAAATGGAGGAAAGCAGCGTCACTGGCGTAAATGGTATCAAGAACAGTAACGGGTATCAGAATGGTAATCTGGACTCGAATGGGTACAAGTGTCAAAATGGGGAAGATGTAGATATGGGTGAGATCTCAATATTGTTGATATCGCCTATAGTTAAATAGAGAATAGATTATTTTCTAGATAAAATTTAAACCAGCATCTTAGAAATTATGCAGTAGATGAACGAAAATAACGAGTGGATAATTAAATAAATATACAGATATAACGTTGTTGAATAGATGTGCGTAATAAGTTTAATTATGGTCCTTTATAAATTGTCTAATAAATGGCCTATTTGTCTACTGTAAGTTTACATTTATCGAATAGAACGTAGTTCTTAGGATAGGCAAACATTTGCAGAAATCGACAACAGTGCCAATCAGAGTCAGCAGCAGAGCAGTAACATCGTCGACGTGACTGTGTCATGTAACAAAAGTAACAAGAAGCAATTGTGCGGTGGTAACAAGCAGGCGATCGAGAAAATGTTGGAATTCGGCAAACAGTTGTACTCGCAGTCGGTGCATCTGAGACAGCAGTACGGAAAGAACGAGAGCAATAAGAAGATGCTGCAGGACGCTTTCAGTCTGTTAGCGTACTCCAATCCGTGGAATTCACCAGTTGGCTGGCAACTGAATCCTCAAGAAAGAGAAACAGTCTGCGCCAGACTGAATTCTGCTATTCTTGGTAAGAAAACAAGCATGTTTTCGTAATGACGTGAAAAAAGACGGCATGTTTGATGTATATGGACCAAATTGCTTTGCGAGAAGAAATGAAATTAAATTGCTTATAAATTTGTTATCATTAATTAATGATTTTATTTTAATATCTTATTATTTACTTGTATCTTTTTAAATTCTATTCCATCACCCAACTACGAGCAATCGAATTCGAGCAATTACGGTAATTCTAGAGGATTGAATCAGAATTTTGATTGTCAGTGTATGTAATTGACAATGACTATCAATCTAACGTTGCGATTATTATGATTAACAGAGTCTCGTAACTTATCCCGTCGGCCGCCACTGGAAGTCGCAGCATCCCATGCTAGAGAGCTCGTTCGCTTGATGTCGGCTAATGGCCTAGGGGCCTGCGGCTTTGCAGTAGTAGATAATATTATCCAATATTGACGGTGCCTACCTCTGCTGCCACGTCCGCCTCTTCTACCAGTGCGAGTATGGTGAGTAACATTCGTTTGCATTCGCGCGAACAAGATCGCGAAATCACCCGGATTGACTTACCGAGAAGTACACGCTCGCATATTTGTCTCTGCCGAGAATGAGGCATGTACGAATGATTGACGACAAGAGCCGGTCGTCTAAAGAAGAGGAGAAGTAACGCAAGTTTTATAAATCCCGTGTTAATAAGATTTAATTTAAAAAAATAATATGTCGTGAAAAATCTCGAGATGATTTTAAAAAATAAAATATTTAAGAAGTGACATAAATCTTTCTCTCTTCTGTAGAATAAATGTTTAAGGAGTGAACTCTCTTCTAGGTGAATAACGCGGATTTTCCTTTTTATCTAGGTATGGAAACTCCATACAAAGAAAAATTAAGGTAGGAAGTGCTCTGTGCACCAGTTTAAAAATCGTTTCGGTACCGAGCGCGGCGGGTTCCGTCCGTTATTATAATATTTACCATGTCATTCATGTCTCTCTGATATGCATGCGAACCTTTCCGATCGTAAAAAAACACTGAGAGAAGAAATCTTGTAGGATGCAGAGGCGGAACGTGGAGCAGATTGTTCTGTTAACGCAGCAACATCGCGATGTCGCGTGCCTCTTCAGCTAGAGCAGCCGGATTCATCGGTGCCTTGGCTCGATCTCACACCACAGACACGAACATACAAGGTGAACGCTCAGACCTGCCAGCCAAAATGACACCTCATGAATTTTTAGCTTAAATCGGATGGACGGTCACTTTGGATAACTACTACGCCGACCAAGAACGAGAAGCGGCAGTTGACGATGCTGATCCCCCGTTCCCGGTGGTCGATCGCACATGTACTGTGATCGATCATGTCACGTTTTTGACATTGTTGTGACTATTTATATGGTTTTCTGTATCCTTTTACTTTTTTTCTCCCCCTTTTTACTTTTTTTGTTTTTTTTTAATCGACGCCAATTTAACTTCGTTTTACGATCCACTCACTCGGATGTTTATCGCGGTTAGCGCGTTACCTGGATGTACGACGGTGTTGGGACGAATGTCTCGTTGATGTCTCGTTGATAACCGCGATAATTCGCGTATCGTTAGTTAATAGCCGCAAGCATTGTGCAATATGACGATTCCACGACGCAATAGGAGAATAACCGTTGTTGTTGGCGGCGACGAACAGAAGTGGAGGTCGTTTCATGCGAAAATGACGCTTCTTGTGATGCTGTCGTTCGTATCGTCATGCAGTCGAGATTCCCGCGTTAGCTCGCGTTATCGCGCGGCACACCGGAGGGTAACGTGTAATCAAATTCATTTGCATTTAAAACGCGAATTGTGCCAAGGCTCAAGGCGTATTTAATAATAACGGAAAAATCAATCAAACATCAAAATCTGATTAGATGTAGTCGAAATTCGCTGATGGTCAGGAAAGGAGGGGGTAATAAACGTTATACATTGCGCTTTGTTCGATTCGAAAAAAGGAAAACGAAAAGAAATTCACCGCACGAGCCGAACTAATCTTCCGCAAACGTAAACGATTCTATTTAATTTTTCACTTAACGCACCCTAACGATAGAAAATACTTTCTTGCTTGATATTATTTTGACGAATCGGCGAATGGAGATTTCTCTTTGTATCTTGATTTTCGTAATTACTCTGGGAGCGGCGGAAGCATGTTCATTTTAGAGATGGATGACGTCTTACGTTTATATAAATAGTTGCGAAAAAACAAAAAATCTGTAAACTTAACTAAGAAACGATCTTGTACTCTATATTAAGTAATTGTTTTTTATATGCGACATAGTATATTATTATATTATATATATTATTAAAGAAAAAAAAAGAAATCACACAAATAAGAAAATCGTATGCAGCTTAGCGTAAGCGTGCGTTTAAATACAATAATTTACTATATATACTATATTAATTAAAATAGAATTACTCGAATTAAAATGATTTTTAGTGTTATTGTTTTATGTACTATAGATAGAGCTATAAAATATGAATATGTGCGAATACAGCAATGATTTGGCCAAGATGGTTTATAAGTCATTTTGTTTCACGTCGCACATGTTGTTGTTATCGCGATTATCCCGTCAGGATCTTCGTGTAAATTCACCTAAAACAATTGTACAAGCCGATCGAAATTGATTTTCGGGACTTGATCGTCATTGTTGTTTCGTGATCTATTTAGAGCATTCGTTTTGTTATACGACCGACGATACATTTGACAAAACCTGCTCATTTTTGTATCGGACTATATTCATCGAGAGACCTGCTCAGTAGGATCGCCGGCGTCCTCGTCCCTGGACACTTTCGTTTGCACTAATCCAGTCGTTGGCTCCCGAACGTCGTTTTGCCCCTTGCCTGCCTTCTAAGTCTTTCGACGATATTTTCAAAGTGCATATATATTTTAGGTATTTTAGGTAATAAAGATATACATTGTAATATATATATTATACATACATACATATATGTGCCTATTTAACGTAACTTTATTTTTGTTCTCGCTTGATTAACGTTCACGCAAGCAAACACGTGCAAACACGCGTTTACGGTGCGTAAATACGTTCGACACGCACGGTGTCACGCCGCTTTTTCGTTTCTCCTCCGAAAAGATCGTTAGCCTGAAAGGGCTGGTTGTGGGTATCGTGTCGTATTCTTGTATTCACGCACGTCAGCGATGAAGCGTAGAGGGGATGAGATGTTTTCCCTCTTGTCCGTAAAACGAGAGGGATAAATGCATATGCGTGCGTAGGGTATGCACCAATCACGTCGTTCACGTCGAAAGGTAGTAAATGTTCAACTCGATGGACTTCCCTCGAGGTCTTCTCTCACTCAAGCGACTCCTGCACAAGATGTTGTTTAGCTAGCGTTGTGTACGACAGCGGTGACGTTTTAAAATAGGGAAGCGGCAAACACTTTCTCGCTTTTATCTTTAACTTTCGAAGGGACTATTCGCACTTCAAACGCGATCGCACACGCACGCGCGCGTATACTTTCCCCCCAAGGGATAACGTCGGCGGCAATCCCAGGCTGTTCTCCAGGCTGCTTCCGCACGACGAAGATGAAATATATGTCGCGACGAAAATTAATTCTCATCGATTAACCCTTATCCGGGAGGTCCATTTTCTAAAGGCAAACGGGTAAACGTATATTTTTTCTCTCTAAGAGTCTCGTGAAAAGAAAAAAATATACACGTATATAAGATAAATTATCTTTATGTAATCAATGACTACATGTATAAACTTACCCAAGTTAGAAAACGTATTTTTAGGGGGTAACTTTAAATTTCGAGGAATTGAGAGCTTGCCCGGATACGAGTTAAATGCTGTTCAATTAATTGGAACACGGAATGTGTTGTAAATTCGCAATACTTTGTTTCGTGCCGCATAAAAGAAGAGCATCACACGCTTAACGATACTCATTTATGTGCGTATGTATGTACGTGCGCACGTGCGTGTGCGTATGTACACAGTAAATATACATATATATATATATAAATATATATCTATGCTACGCTCTTTTTTTTATATATAATAACAATGTAATTGTAGTTTCATGTACGAGAGTACGAAGTATCTTGGATCCAGTTTTTCGGGGTAAACGCAGTGTGGCGACGGCCATCGAATTAGTTATTTCTAAACTCTGAGTATGTTGAAAACGTATTTTAACAATAGAAAACGTTATTTTTATACGTGTACGACGTAGTTGTATCAAATGAGCTGCGTGTGTAAACGAGAACATCGTGACATGTTACAACATGTGTAGAAAAACATGTGGGGGGGAAAAAAAATAAGAAATATTTCAAACATTTTTTGTCGTCGCTAATAAGTTCTCCGCTGTTAGGAGCTATGATGTGCAGGGTGATTCGGGGAGCGGGTCCGCGCGCCGGCGAAACACTCTGTATCCACGAATAAAACCAAATCGAAAGTTTATCTTGTCAACGTGTTTTTTAGCAATATTATTATATAACAACGCTGAACAACGCGGAGGAGAGGAGAAGGAAACGAGAGAGGAGGGAGAGCGAGAACTCCCTGCGGCGCGTAGATGATAAGACCCAGACAGCACGCATGTCCAAAATCGAGACATAAGACGCCTTAAAGACATCTTTAAGACGTCTTATAATATGATCTCTAAAAGACGTCTTAGGGCCAGTTTTTCAATAGTCATTTAAACTGAAGTTTAGCTAAACTCACTCTTCGTCTTTTTCTAAAAGGGTTAGTTAGAAAGAGACGAAGAGTGAGTTAAGCTAAGATTAAAGTTAAACGACTATTGAAAAACTGGCCCTTAATGACGGTGTCTGGAAGGCGACGTGCGATATTCCGGAAGTATAGCATAATGACGATCGAGGCTGCTGTGCATGTCTCTTCTTTTTTTTTTCTTTCTTTCTGTCTTATCTTAGGTCCACTTCTATAGAAGTACCAATGTAGATTAACTTTAATCTCGGTTCAACTTACTTTTTATCATTTTCTAATTTTTACAACTAGAAAAGGATAAAAATAAGTAAATTAAACCGAGATTAAAGTTAATCTGTATTCGTAAAAAAGGACATTACTGATTAAGTGGGCGATATCGTATCATTTTTTCGTTTCTTGGCTCTCGAGAGCAAGTCTCCCGGCCTCGAATCGCGGCGGCGTCTTCGAGGCACGGGGGTGCACACCACCCTCGGCTACCCTTTTGATCTTTCGATTTCTATTACGGCGGCATGCGGCACCAGGCCGTGCTTCTGACATTTCAAGAGACCCGAGTGTGTAACATGCCGAGTAATCGTACGTGTAAATAAGTAAAGCACACGCGAGCGGCTTGACGGAGTGACGGGGGCGTCCCTTAAACGGGGATCGAAGTCGGTATATAATTTTGAGACGTGATTTCGACGTGGCTCGAGCGTAAGCGAGCCTAATTCGCGATTTTTCACGGTCCACCGTCTCGGAGGGCTTAATTGCCAAATCCGCGTTTTTCTCGCTTTAAATGAGATAATATAAGAAATAATCGCGGATTAGGCTGACCGCGCTCGGTGGATCGAGCTGTGAATGAAATTTTAATCACGTTTGATCCCCACTTCGAACGACGTGGAATTAAGGTAAAATAACAAATCGATTTAATAGAGATCGAAGACGGAAATCCGCCAAATGTCGTACGATTTTTATTGTGTATAAGCAGCATTCTATTATACGATTTTACGCGATTATTAAAATACTATTCGCGCAATCAGCGTTTACGTTATAGAGCCGTTATCCGGTAATAAAGCAAGCTGTATATATCCCTTACTTGTGCGAGCTGCGTAAATCATTGCGTGCGTCATTCGGTCTGGGATGATCTTAGAATATGTTGTTCTTAACTTCGGTACCTATATACACTAATGTCGTGATCATGTGAAATTGGAAGGCGATGATCGATCGTCCGCGCGCGCGTAAGTTATAATGTCACAATGTGTTAAGGTAAGTCTGACTATTTCTTTATCTTTGTAGGGGCAATTTTGTAAAACATTTTTGTCGAGTTATTAGCAATAAAAAAATGATCGTGTATTACGAGAGGACTACAAATTTTAAAGCGTTTTGTGAAAAGATGTATAATCTCAATAATTTTTTCCGTGTGACATTTCCTCTCTCGTGTCGTTCAAGACTTTTTAGAAATTAAATTGATTCATATCAATCTGTTTCTGTACGCTGTTAAATTCGTGGTGTCAAATTGTACTCAATTTGAGCCATTTTTTATCATTCTTATAGTTGTCACTGCTCCTACTCATGAATATGTCGTTAATTTAACTAAACCAATGGAGTTAAAATAATAAATTTCGACGGATAGTTAAATAATAAAACATGATTAGTTAAATAATAAAATGTTATTTAATTTAAGGTATTGGTTTAAATTTAAATTTCATCCTTTTTAATATTTAACAGTGTAGATAAACCACAGCCACAAAATCCAGCTCTCTGCAATACAAAAACTAAAAGCATTATACTGTTAAATTCGTAGTGTCTAATTATACCCAATTTGAGTCGTTTTTATTCATTCTTAATTCTTCTAGGTCGCCACTGCTCCTACTTAATATGTCCTTAGTTAAAAAATATTGTTTTGTGTTAAAATAATAAGTTTCGACACGCATAATACTTAAAAATAACAAAATGTTATTTAACTCGAGATACCGGTTTAAATTTCATTCTTTAATTAACAGACAGTGTAGCGATCATATGATGCTAAAGCATTATTGTACTATAGTGTGACAGAATATGTAAATAATATATTAAATATTAGATTGGTGTGTAAACATTCGTCGTTTTTCTACACAAAATCAGTTTTCTGAAAAGGGGATGAGAGAAAAGAAATTTCTCTCCAGGTAAAGCAAAGAATATAATATAAAGCATATCGAAGCCTAATTGTGATAATTTTATTTCAATATCATCGAAATGTCGTTTTCAACTTTATTCAGCAAGCACGCGATAAATCTTTCACTCTAATCTAACACGTAGAGAAAAAAAATATTCTTGATTTGTGAAAATATCTTTAGTTTCAACGTGGAAATCTTGAAATAAGATTATATTGTGTTATTATAATAAGTTGAAATTCTTAGGGTCACTTCGACCAACTCCGATTAACTTTAATCGACAATTAACTCGATCAGCAATTTCGTCAACAGCAAGACTTTTAACTGTATAATGTATATGTCGTTCTTTTTTATTTTTTTTAACCTATCTCTTTGTGATTTACCACTTCGTGAATAAAAGCTGCTTTTAATATAACAAATCTTTTAATTGTTTATTTTCGTCGATTAAAGTTAATCGGAGTTGGTCGAGAGAGAAGTAACCCTTATAAGAAGATTATAGTTAGTATTGTAGTATTGTTTTGTATATAAGCCAAGATCACTCTCTACAATCTTCTTACAAGAATTTCAACTTTTTATTTCAACATTTTTTTCTTGGTTGAACTATACATATAAATGCTTCATTCCAGCAAGTTTTCTTCGTATAATATAATCGTTTAATATAATAACGCAATATAATAATCTTATTTCAAGATTTACACGTTGAAACTAAAGATCATTAAATCAAGAATATCTTTTTCTCTGTGTAAAAATGAATGGAAGCATAAAGCGCAGCAGCGAAAACATCCGCTCGCGGCAGCGCGGCGTTCCGCCCGGCCTGGCGCCCCGTAATCCGTAATGCGCCCCGAGCTACCCCTCGAGCTGGGGGTTGGGGGGTAGCGTCGCGACACCGTGTGCCGTTAGATGTCGCCAGGACGACGTTTTCGAGACCGAGGTCAGGGGTCGAGCGATCGCCGTCGCCGGCCGGTCCGGTCCGTCCGGTCGTCTCTCGACGCTCCTCTCATCTCGTCGCGTCGGGGCCGGCTGGTCCCGGGATCGATTGACGTTCCCTCCGCGCGGCGGCGGTGGTGGAGGCGGTGGAGGTGGTGGTGGTGGCGGCGGCGGCGGCGGCGGCGGCAACGGAGTCGGGTGGGGCGAGAGGTCGCCCCGATCGACGCTCGACTCCGCCGCCAGTACGCGTCCAGCTCGTCGCCGCTGTCAAGACAAGTGCGACTTTCGCGGAGCGGAGCACACACAGCTGCCTGCCGGAGATTCCCGCGGGTTTTAATCCCCCTGTCCGAGATTCCGGAGATAACGCGCGAGCGAGCGAGCCCCTCTCGGCGGTTAAACGCGGGACTCGGCGAGAGGCTGCACCAAGGGGGCAAGGGCGCGGAAGTTGCGTCCTGGTTCTCCCCTCGCGCGTTCCCCCCTTTTTTTTTCACGCGGAACCGAGTGACAGGACGACGCGAGTCGTCGCGAGGGTCGCGCGCGAGAGAGTTTTTTACGCGGGTCGCACATCCCCTCGGCGGAGAGACCGTAGCCGGCAGCCACCACCGTCATCGTCGTCGCCGTCGCCGTTATCGACGTCGACGTCATTCGGTCGCCAGCGAGCGCAGCACCGGAGGCGAGGCACCCGGCGGCGCATTCGATCGTGGAGCCGTGGAGCCGACGCGCTCGGTCGGAATCGGCGCCCCCCCTCGTTGAGAACGAAACGCGGACAGACGTAGACGTACCGTCAGAAGGGAGAGCGGCCGCTGCCGCCGCCGCCGCCGCCGACGGAGAGCGAGAGACCGCGCGATAACGAGCCGTATCTGTCCGCTGACCGCTCGCGCATACCGCACGCCTCGCTCGCTCGCTCGCTCGCTCTCGCGCCGCGAGTGCTCGCGCCGTCATCATCGTCGTCGCTCTCGCTGCCGTGGGGACAGGGCAGTCCCTCTCTCTCTCTCTCGCGCGCGCGGCTCGCGAGCCTCGCCTAAGCCGCTCCTCCTCCTCCTCCTCCCGGTTCCCGGTCGGGCCGAGCAGGACCGCCGACCGTGCTCCTGCTGGAAGCCGTTCTCCCGGAATATCGATCAAGTAGCCCGAACCGAGTGAAAAACTACTCCGGGAAGAACGGGGAAGAGAGAGAGAGAGAGAGAGAGAGAGAAAAAGAGAAGAGGGTGTCGGTGGTACAGAGAAGACAAAAAGAGAGAGATAGAGAGACGGCGAGAGAATCCCGACGTCACTTCAGGATACGCGTAAGGAGGTGCGTAACACACGTATACGCGGTTTCGATTCGTATCGACGGATCGCCGCGCCGGGGAGAGCGGAGCGCCCGTTTGTGCGTGCGCCCTCGACGCGGTGACACCGTCGAGAGCTACCCCTGGCGAGCTGCTCCGTGAGAGGGAGAGAGAAAAGGGGGCGAAAGGCGGAGAGAGAAAGAGAAAGAGAAAGAGAGAGGGCGGGGGTTCTTTCGGAATACGCGCGACCGCTGCACACTGACGCTCGATTCACCCGTTAACTGCTAGGGGGTAAAAATTGAAGAAAAAAAAAAAAAAAAAAAAGAACGAAAGGGTGGTTCCGAAAGTGCGAGACGTACTCGTCTCGCGATAAGAGCTCGATAAAGGGTGGCAGTTGGCGGATTAATCGAGCACGAATCGTACGTGGGCTCTTTATCGTTGTTCAATTATTTCCCCTTGTTTTTGTCGGGACGATAAATGTTCGTGACGGTAAATGTAGGTACGTAATGGCAATTTAAATTATGCCCATTTCTATCAATGTGGATTAACTTTAATCTCACAATCAGTTTAACTTGCTTTCTATATCTTTTTCTAGTTTTAAGAATTAGAGAAAGATAAAAGGCAAGTTAAACCGAGATTATAAAGTTAATCTGCATTGGTGGAAATGGACATTATGTACGATCGCATTGATGCCTCTCGAAAAGATTCCGCTCACTTTAGGATAGTGTTCAATGGTGAATTAGATCACCAAAAAAGGATTGAAAATTATTTAATCTCGTTTATTTGGTATCCGCACCTTAAAGGAAACAGTACTAGAAACGATCGATCTGTCTTTTCTCGAGAGATACGGCAACATAGTCTTTTTAACCCTTTTCGGTCACACTTCCCGAGAATCCCGTAACGGTCACACTGGGTGAAATACACCCCAGCGTGTTTGCACGTGTATAAAAAATTGTAGGTGACCTTTAAAAAAAAAAAAATATCCTGTTGTAATTTAAGTCTTCCTTAAAAAGACTGTATAGGTTTGATTTGCAAAAAAACTACCTGTAGATGACGGCAAAAGGCCCATTTCTATTGGTTTACTGGGTCGTTTTCGAAGTCAAAAAAACGCTGGGGTGTATTTTACCCAGTGTGACCGTTAAGGGTTAAGATCAGTAGTGAAGATAGTAATTACGATTCTTCGAGGTACTTGAGCTTTTAAAAATTTAAAGACCGCGAACGAGGCTCTCTTTTGATTGTTACATCGCTTACGTCTCGTTCGTCTGTTAGCTATCGTGTTTTCTCGTGCGAAAAAATATCGATGGAAACAGCATGTAACAAGATAAACGACCGTACAATTTCATTTTACGATTTCAAGTATTATAGGCTCCTGCGCAGAATGTATATTGACGAGCGGCGCGATACGTCGCTCACGATACGCGATAAAATTTGTGCAATATACGCGATACACGTGGGTCAACGTGTTTTCGTCCGAGTCACGGAGGAGGGATATTTCCAGTCCCCGGGACGTAAAAAGGAAATACGATTTCTCGATAAAACGCAACGGCAATTCTTCAAGAACGTATATTTCAGTCTCCCTCTCGCCGTATACGTACGCGAGATCCGAGATGAGGCGTCTGTTTGCATTTTTTAATGCGGTTTTAAATTTTAGATGCAATCTGGAATACCCATCGCGTGACCGTAATCAATAGAAGGTTTCGCGTTTCGCGCCGTATCGTCGCTGCGTTAAATCGTTCGGATACGGGAAATAATCGTGGCTAAATTGTCGGAAAGATCCTCACGGAAGTCATTTAGGAACATTTTGTCGAAATTTATAATAAATATAGTATTATCCTTATGCTTTTATCTCCTGTTGATTAATCGATGTTGCAGTCAGGGATCTAATTTCAATTATTTGTGAGACAGTAAATAACTATAAATAGAAATAACTATATTCTATTTCTCTCTCTCTCTCTTCCTCTCTTGACATTAAACGCGATAAATAATTATATTCCTGTAACGTAAATAATAAATTAAGTGAAACATTTCACCGCAGTTAAAAGGTTCATCTTACAGCATTTTCAAGATAAATATAATACGATGATAAGAGAGCTGTTAATTATTCAGAAATTATGTGAAAAGAAATGCGAGAAAAAAGAAGAAGTTTGCAATTAAGAGCCACTTATGATTTTGCTCGAGGACTCGTGCCCTTTTCTCTCCTGCCGCACCAAAACTACTGCGCGCTACTGAACACGAAAGAAGCATTCGAAGTCATGCGGGCGATAAAGGGTCTACGTCACGAAATGAAATATTCGCTGTGTTACGGGTTGAGCAACTTTAAACAATGATAATCTAATCGTTCAGAATAAAATAAAATATATTCTTAACAAGTAAAAACTGGGTTTTGGCTGATGTTGTAAGCTCGCTTTCGCGTATCGCGAAAGATCCCTCTTTCGTGTTACATTAATTATTAATTAGAAGGCAAGAGGGGTGGACGAGGGTGAAAGGTCGGAGATGAATTCGCGAAAAACTCGATGAATCGAAGGTATCAGGATTTGCTGGGCCGCCTTTTTTTTTCGCGCGTTACGTCTACTTAACGTATTTTAGCCTTACTATGCCGGCGGCGATGGTGTATTTTATGAAGCGCGACGCGTATCGCTTCCATTATATCAGGTCGTTGCATTTTATTGATCGTACGCCGGTGTGTTTCCACGTAATGCCGTGCTTGCGAAGATGTATACGTGCAATCCGACAAACGAATAAACCACGGGCATTCCCGGCTTCGCGGCTGGCTTTTCCCGCTAGTTAAAAATTCAGCGCTATCGCAACCGGAACCGATTTCGATGAGCTTCGATTTCGCGGGGGTGTACACATACACGCCGCGCGCCCCAGAGAGCCGGCGAAAAGCTAAACGGCGTTGTTATTAAAATTGTTTGCGGAGACATGATATATACTTTTAAGGCAAACCCGGTATACCCTCGTTCCCAAGCGGAACAAAGGTATCAATGTCTTATTGAGTTTATACGCCCAGATTCAGAGGGCGATGAAATAATTTCTTTGATCGTATTTATAATTTTAAAATGTTATTTTTAACAGTGTTGCAATTTGAATTTCTGTCATATTTTTGTCCGCCATCGGTATTTTAAATGTTTTCGACGTCACTTTACTCGAAATATTCGCCTTGTGGAAATTGAGAAGTTATTTTGTCTTGCAAAGAGAAATTCACGATTTAATTTATTGTCGTTAATATTAGCGTTTTATAAGATTTTCAGATTTCAACAAATTTTTGTTTTAATGTGCGAAAATTTCAATCATCTTTATTAAATTGCCGAGCGATCGCTGTCTGAATCTAATTGCAATTAAATCGAGAATCTAATTTAGCATTTGCTTTTCACTCTTTCCACGCTGCTGGTTAAGTTAGGTTTGTTCTCGGAAACTGGGAAAGGAAACTTGGATTGAGTTTTCTTAAATAGCTCGTCAAGGCCCACAATTTGATTTCTGTTTCGTTATAATTCGTTGCCTTTCTACGCAATGATATTCCCCTCTGCGAGTTGCGTTAAACTAGGCTGACTGAACGTGAACCTATTCCACTCTATCACATCCAACCAACCGAGAACTACTCTACTAGTTGTTTACTAGCTAAAATTATATAATAGTAATTTTTAAAGAATTTTCTTTATAGAAATCTTTACAGGAATAGGTATTCTTTTTACATACACAAGTATATGTAATATATTTTTAGGCCCTCTTTCTTCACGTGCTATTTGGGTCAACTATAAAACGTCTTTATTTAACAATATAAAGATATTGATGAAAGTTTGCGGATTTCTATTTTTACGGACTTATTGTTCTCTTTCATTATTGTGAAACTCGATCTTTCATTTACTATCGCTGATGACATTAGATCGGATTCATGCTCGGTGACAAGGTCTTAAATCGCATCGAGCACGGTTACGATACGCCAGCCTAATAAAATTATTACCCGGCTCGCGCGCCGAGGAATAATAAGGAGATACGACGAACAAACGACGTTATCAGCGACGATTGGTCGAGAACCTTTCAACGTATCAAACACGGGCGATCTGCCAAGTTGCGATCGTATACTTGGCTGGAAAAGCGAAAACGAGTGTTGTCTGTTTCTTCTTCGTATCCTTCGGCGTAAACATACGTTTAGACTAGTTTAGAGAGACAAAAATTAGTTAAACAATGCCGATATCGGCGATCTAATCCAAAGACTCGGTTACACGTAATCAATTATTCTAATCGGTTACCTTAATGAATTGCATGTAACACGCAATACAGAATCAACTGTTATTTGTCCAATTTGGTTTGATTTTACACTGAAAATATATTTACACGATCTAAGACTTGGAATAATTTTTTTTTTAATGTCAAAGCGTTATGTTCATTTTTAATATTATCTTTAATCTCGGTTTAACTTGCCTTTCATTTTTTTTTCTAATTCTTAAAAGTAGAAGAAAATGAAAAGCAAGTTAAACCCAGATTAAAGTTATTCTACATTGGTAGAAATGGACATTAGAAGTCTATTATATGAGTCTACCAATTCATGCCCTACACTATTAAATTTTTACCAATTTAGAATTTAATTTAAACCAATACCTTGAGTTAAATAACACTTTGTTGATTTTAACTACCATGCGTGCCGAAGTTTATTATTTTAACACAAAATAATATTATTTTAACTCTATTTATTTAGTTAAATTAACAACATATTAAGTAGAAGCAATGGCGACCTGTACAAACTGTAAAAAATTACTCAAATTGAGTATAATTTGACACTACGAATTTAACAGTATATAGCGCATTTTTCTACATATTGGCAAGTTTGAACAGATCGCTACATCTGAGTTATCGACGAACGTTGTGCTTCTCGGGCAAGATTACGGGATTTACCATGATTACCTCCCTTTCTGCTTGCAGGCGTAGCTGAATCGCGCGGCTAAATCGGCGCAAGTGTGGCGGTGGTTGGGGTCGCGTACGGGTGGCTGCGGTCGCCCAGGTAGTTAGGGGACCACTCGGTGCCGGTTGCCACCAGTAAGGTTGCCATCGGTGACGACGAAGACGAAGACGACGAAGACGAGGACGAGGAGGAGGACGGCGGTGGTGGTGGCGGAGGAGGAGGAGGAGGAGGCGGCGGCGGCGGCGGCGGAGGCGGCGGCGGAGGAGACGGAGACGGTGAAGCCGGTGAAGGAGGTAGTGCCGTTGACGGTAGTGGTGTCAGTGGTATCGGTGGCGAGAGTGTTTACGGTGGTTGTGGTGGTGACGGTGGTGATATCGGCTGTTGCGGTGACGACGGCGACGGCCGCGGCCGCGAGAGGTGCAAAGTGCGACGAGGAGGACGGGATTAACGAGGCGGTGAGGAGGAGGACCACCTCCAGGTGGTGGTGGAGAAGAAGTTGCGCCAGGAGGTCGTTTCACCCTCTTCGGGGCGACGGGGCCGCTGCCTGGCCGAGCTGTTTAGCAGCCGCTGGTGAGATAGTAAGTGCGTGAGGGTGGCATTTGTAAAGGCAACGTGTAGCAAGATGGGCTGTGCCATGTCCGCGGAAGAGCGGGCCGCTCTGGCTCGCAGCAAGCAGATCGAGAAGAATCTCAAGGAGGATGGCATCCAGGCGGCCAAGGACATCAAGCTCCTGCTGCTTGGTATGTCGGTTGACTCTTATTTGCTCATCTCGAGTCCGCGAAATACATGTCGGTCGGAAATGAAACTGCAATGTATATATCGCGCGATATGTATATGCTCGTTAAAATTTTATAACAAGAAATCGTAGGCGGGCGGAACCAGCAGATCCCCATGCTATTCTGGAGCTTGAAAAATAAAAAAAAAAGAGAAAGACAGCTGACATCCAAAATTCTTGCCCTCAATTTTATTCAGCGTATAAGAACACACATGATTCAATCATAATGATAAAATTAGGTGCTTTATTAATCTGAGTCTGAATTTATATAATCTCTTGGAGATCTATTAGATTTTTATCTATATTTCTTAGAGTTAAGCAATTAAATAATTATGAGATTTCCAATCTTTTATCAAATAGTCCTTTTTTCAGCAGAGCTTTGTCGCTTAAATTAAATTTAAGTTACCGTAAAAAATAACGCTCTAGCGCTCATTTCGTGGAAATAGGTCGGGCAGAAGAGATAAGCAAGTAGCCAGCTGTTTGATTTGGTTCTGGTGACTTATATATTCAACATGAGTGCCGTGCAGTGAATGCCGGTATCAGAACAATAACTACAAGAGGCAGAGGGGGGTGTAAAACACCCCTGTCGCGAGTTACGTTGAGATACAAAATGTTATACGAGAGCGAAAGAAATGTAACAATTACAATGTATCGATTATGTCTGTTGCAATCTTATTAAAGTGTCACCTACCTTAATTGTTCACGTTGCTCGCTTAAAGTCCGATATCGCTTAAATCCGAAGGAATCGACGACGTGGGAAAAACAACGAAACTCGACTGTGCACTAGTTGAAAAGAACTGCGCGCAGACTTTAGCTCGGAGAGTTCTCAAAACATGGGGAGGATAAGGGCTCAGACACAATGCGAGGAATAAGGAACAAGGAATAGAATTCATAGTCTAATTCATTAATATCTATTCCTTGTTCTTTATTCCTCGCATTGTGTCCGAGCCCTAACTTCGTCAAACCGCATGAATATTGTCGGGAAATTATCCGTCGGAAATAGTTCAAATAGCGCATGCAACTTGGCGACCGCGGCCGCGATTATATTATATCGACGACACCGCGAAGTATCTACACCGCCGCTCTTCCCTCCCCCTCCCCCGCGTTAGATATTTCATGAGCTATGGATCTACGATTGGTGAGGAGTTGCGCATTGTATACGCTCTTTCTATCTCTGTCTCTCTTTCTCTTTCTCCTCTTTATTGATCTACCTAACTTTCTAAATGCGTGCCAAATCACACAGGCCAATTATGTCGAAGTTCTTCGTCTCGCGTGCAAGAATCATCGAGATCGCAAAATTCCACGATTAACTTTGACGTAACGTCCGGAAACTGATTCGCGATGTTCCCAGACGAGACGAGAGTACAGTCCATGGCCGAAAAGAGCAAAATTTTCCGCCCATTTAACCCTATTTGGTCACACTTCCCGAGAATCCCGTAATGGTCACACTTGGTGAAATAGACCCCAGCGTGTTTGCACGTGTATAAAAAATTGTAGGTGACCTTTAAAAAAAAAAAGAAAATATCCTGGTGTAGTTTAAGTCTTCCTTAAAAAGACTGTATAGGTTTGATTTGCAAAAAATTAATTTAACATATGTAAAAAAATAGCCCATTTCCATTGGTTTACTGGGTCGTTTTCGAAGTTAAAAAAACGCTGGGGTCTATTTTACCCAGTGTGACCTATTAGGGTTAAATCGAAGAAATTGACTCAGAGATTCACGAGATAATAATTCGAGGTTCTCTCTTCCAAGTTTGTCCCGCGGCTTAAAGGATTAAAGACGATCTCGTCTCGACGCCCGCGCGCGCGCCTGACGCGCGGATAGAGCCGCCGCCAGCGCCGGCTTTTTAAATCGACCGGAGCGTATGCAGGAAATTGGACGCGACGTAAAACCGGAAGAACGGCGCAACAAGCGTGTTCCTCCTTATTGCGGAAGGGTAATGCCCGATCGCGCTCATCCGACGTCAGTTCTTTCAGTGCACGCCGCGCCGGAACGCTTCGAGGCGCATAATTGCCGGCGTCGACATCAGATATCATATATCTGACGTCCGCGTTTCATCGGTGACGTCAATTCGCTTTGGGAACGCGGCCGAGGATGACGCGCGACAGCGCGGCATCCTCATTTGCTTTTGCCAATCGGCGCGCGCTGGGTCGCGAGAAAGAAACACTTCGATTTAAAAAAAAAAAAAAACTCCCCGAAATGACGGGGGACACGCGCAAATGATATGCAACGTGAGAGAATCTCGCGCGCCAAAAATATTTCCACCGAAATAGACGCGGCGACGAACCGCGCGACGATCGCTGGAGACAGAGCTGGAAAAATAAATCAGATAAGCGGGTTTTTTTCTCTCTTTCCTGCCCCCGTACGCATTCCGGGGATATCTGCCGGGGGGAGGTGAGGGGGGACCTGACGGAGGACGACGAGAGATCTGATATTTGCCAGGACACATACTGTTGCCACGTGTCAGCGTCCCTCGGGCTGCAGCGGGACACGAGAGCCGTGAAACTTTCAGTCGACAGGGAAAGTCTATCGCCAGATTTTTGATTTTTTTTTTTTTTCAAGCTAGAAGCGTACACGGACGACGCGCGAGGATAATTTGGGAACGCGGTTTCCAACGGCACTTTTACGTTCGTTCAGCCGTGCCACACATCTCTCACACATCAGGGACATATTTATTTCTGGGTATCCCAGAAGCGTTTTCTTTTTTTTTTTTAGACGAAAAACTTTTTCAGACATAATTTGAGAGCAAATGCACGCAATAAATGTTTCATCGGCACATACGTACGGGAGTTGTTGTATTTGTAACGAGCTTCAGTTCCCAAGAAAGAATATCATAAATAATTACAGGAGCTATAGGTAGTACAAGCGTACTATCAAAGATTAGAATGTCAATGGAACAAATTGTTCGTTCCATTGACCTCCTAAGATCGGAATGAGATTAGGATCGGGTCCCCGATTATTAATGATGCATTATGATGAATCATGTCTGGGCGGGTTCGTGCCGGGGGAAGCGTTGCGAAACGTACGACGATTACGTGGACATACGACATACCCACAGCACAGGTAAATAGGCATAGTCACAAGACCTGAGGTTCATTCATGATTCGCGCTATGCCTGTTTTATACGAATATATTATTACGCGTCGATAAATTCCGTTACCTATTTTCTCGCGTTGCTTTCGCACCGATATTAATGAGGCAAGCGTAGTGTTTAATTGCTCCCTGCAGTCAAATTTTAATTATGTTTTGTAAATATTACCGTGTTACTTACGCGCGGCTTGCGCCTCCGATTCGAAGTCTTAATGAAAAATCCTTCGCCGGCCTCGCGCTATAATTAGAGGCGAAATCAGTGCGGGGGTGGCACAAAATGCATCGGCGTATTGTCTCCGTTTATCTGTCAGCGTCGCTAATTGCACGTTTTCAATTTACTCCCTCGCCTTTTCGCGTTTTCCTGTCTCGCGACGGGATATACCCAAGGAAATTGTCTCGACTCTCGGATCTCTGCCTCGCATCCTTTTAATATTCAATTTTAAATACTTTAACTGCAATTTGCATCAATATTCTGTGGAAGTAAAATTGTTTTGTCTTTAACTGACAAATTAAATTTTCTCGTATTACACGAGTTTAATTCGCTGAAGGCTTCTTCATTTTTAACGATTGTTTGTCTCCCGAGGATATACCGCGCGTCCGAAAAATTGCATTCTGCGTTAACTCAAAACGCGACGTACGGGCACCGTGGAGCATACGTTTTCTAGCGAAATATGGGTCCTGTTTATTGGTGTAACCAGTGACGTCATTCGCCGGCGGAACGTGCGTGCCTATGTACGTGCGCGCAAATTGGCCGCGAGTATTTTCATCCGATTAATGGTGCCTCGGCTGCGAAATACAAACGCACGTTGCGTATTTCAAAGCGACGCAGGGCGGCTCTATGGCGTTAAATGTCAGCGACTTGATATACCTTCTTTGTCGCGGTGTGCAGCGTGTCGGTAGCCGTTAAAAAATGCGTGAAAAGAGAAAGAATGCCGATCTTTTTTACTCTGCTTTCAAGCATGCGAAAAAGAAAGGACCTTTCTTAAGATTTTACATCTTTGTTGCTATTATTTATTTAATCCGTTGTTTGTTATTGAATTTTTCTACTTGAATTGGTCACGGGAGAAAGGAAACTTTATCCGGAAAATTTTCTCATTTCGATATTGCTATACTTAAATTGATCCTAAGATTTCAATGCGGCAATTAATTATGAAAATTTACCGAGAGAAAAAATATATATACCTATACAGTTTTTGCATTTTCTAATTATTTTGCATCGCGAATATACCAGAGGCTTCAGGCTTGTAAAAGAACCTCAAATCACGTAAACAGTTTGTTTTGGGAATCTTGAAAAATTTTGCAAACACAGTTGAGCATACTTTAAAAACAGATCGATTGCATACTGCGTGCATGTACCGATGTAAAATGGCAAAGGGTACGATATGTTTGCGCGTGAATCCGGCCGAAATGTTGGAAGGGCAGCGTAATAAAATATACAATTTATTGCAGCCTGTAAATTATAACAATGGTGACGTGTTTTTCGTGTGCTAAACGCATTCAATATTTAATTAATTACGATTAATATTTCATTTTTCGACACAACGTTATAACATATGTATACATATATAAAATTACGTAAAATTTTCTGTGATTTACGATATAATAAAAAAAAGGCAGTCTCACTAAAAAAAAAAAAAAATAAATAAGATATCCTCTTATCTTTAAATATTTCTTCCAAATCAACCCGAAATAAAGGATGTATCAAAAGAAATATCTCTGCTTTACATCTATTAGAGAATCACATACTTTTTAATTTAATAAATTTGTAGCTTAAACGATTAAAATATATAATTTATGTTATTAATATCTAATAATTAGCCGATAATGAGTAAAAATAATATTCAATCGATCTTCGATATGGAAATTTATTGAAACTTTTCCGTGATATTTTATATATATACAATTTATATTAAGTCTAAATAAAATATATTTATATTCAAGAAAATTCATAGAATTTCCTTGATTTTATATTATTTATATTTAATATAAAACCTAGTATAAATTTTCTCTTATATCATATTAATTTTTCATGAATATTCCTACGCATGGTTGATTCCATACTAAACTGATGTAGCGTCAATAAAGTGCAAACAGTTTCTCGTTTCCCGCCGCTCCGTGTGTGAGCACTTAAATTTATCTAAATTATCTTCCACATTTATCGCGTTTGCGATGGATAAAGCCGCCCTCACAACCTGCGAGCCTTCCGTTAATAGAGCAGGTGAATGAAAACGCAACGCGAAAACGCAGCTGCAGGAAGTGATGCACGTCTCTGGACCGGATTCGAAGATAAACCGATCGCTTGCCAGTTTCCGAGTTTCGACAGAGTCTCAACTCCAGTGTATAGTAAACGCGGCTGACAGGTGCCATAGTAAACGCGATCTGGCTCCAAATCATTCTAAAACGGTATAACAAACTGTCGTACGAATAATAAGCGCTCGCGGAAGTATATACGGCGCGGCGTAGCGCAGGTGATGGAATCTAACCGGAGTTACGAAAGTTAACGTAGAATCTAATATAGGAGTTACCGCGGGGAGAGCTCTCGGGCTACGGCTTATCTAAAGTAAATAGAGAGCTTGGGTTTATTCTGTCCCATTCTACCGCGACCATTGTAGCGCCTATACATATTTTACCGAGTACTAAAAGCCGACTACTTCACCGGAGTAAAATAGAATTCAGAAGCTGGAGGAGTCACGATGGCGAGGCACGATATCTAGACAAATTTGCAACCCGTTTAGCTCTATTCGGTGTTTTACCTCGGCGAGAGCGTGACGAGGATCATCGTCGGCGTCTCGAGATGAACTCCTTTCTTCCTCGTCGCGCCGTTTATAGGGCGCTCTTACTCGAGATCTCACGTGTATTCAGTTGATACTAAACGGCTCTAGCCGTTGAGTAGCTATTATAGACGGCTACTTACGCTGAGAGTGCTTTTAAAAATGGGAGAGCGGAGGCTTGCGGTAAGCAGGAAAAGCGAGTTCCGTCGACGTATCCGGTTATATATAAGTACAGTGGCATATATTTCGCGATAACTGGCGACTCTGCCCTAATGCGTTCGTCGATCCGATTTCAGTTATACATGCGCGAGATCGTTTCTCTCAGAAAATAATTAATAGTAAATTATAATTTAATGTCTGTGACAGAAGCGGCTTTTCATTGAATATGCAAGTTATATGTTAGATAATCTAGGTATCTCACTGCGCGACTCGAATTTTAATACATATTCTTTGACAAACTTTTAACTGATCAGATCTCTCTTCGATGATAATTTAATGACGAGAGATTAGTTGGCATAACTTTTTAATTTTCGTACAAAATATCGGAGATAAATCTGGAATCGTGAGTCTCAAAGTAAATTCCGCCTGAAATTAAACGGATAATGAGAGGCTTATCTCTCCTTTGTCCGACGCGCGAAGTTTATTTTGCAATGTAATTCGGCGATATGCAATCATGAAAGACTTGCTCTCAATTATTAATTATTAATCTCTGCTGTTTTTTTTTCTTTTCAGGAGCGGGCGAGTCCGGCAAGAGTACGATCGTGAAACAAATGAAGTAAGTATAATCGTCTTAGCGCTCTTTGCGCTACATGCGCTAATTATCATTTGAAGGAGGGGGGATTCTATTATTGAAGCGAAGATTACATCCACACATGTTGTTTATTCCCTAACACATATCGGCCGTTCCCGCGGTTACCAATTAAAGTAAATTCGAGTTAATTATGCAACCGCTTCCAATTTATGTTTGTCGGACTTGAACTTTTGGATTGAATAAGTTTATTCTGACGATTGCGAGAAACAAAGTCCTAGAGTCTACGAAAAAAAAAAAAAAAAAAAAAAAAATACGACAGAATTACGTTTACGGGTCGTACGTTACGGAAATCTACTCAGATATATATATATATAGTTCACGCAGTCACGAGGATGATTCATCCGGCTCGTGCGTGTACGTGCGTAATTAGGCGAAATTCGCGTTACTGACTCGTTACCCGAGAATTTAACGGCTCTTCCACTGGAAAATGAGACGAAGAATGCGACAAGAATGGGTCGTAAACACAATGGTACAATGCGGCGTCTGTAAGACTCGTGTCCTTTGATGTTCCGTGACGTCGCGGAAATGCTAATTTGCGGACACTCATCAGTCAGGCTGCAGGCTGATCACGAGAAATACTTTCCCACGTTTCTCTACTGACTCTCGAATGGACTGCTAGATTTTTGTATTTTAAAGTTCACCTCTGATCGCCTTAATTCTCCAGAATGCTATTCTGCGAGGCTACATTTTTCATTATTTAATTTATCATTTGAATGATCTTTTGTATATAATTAGAATCTTTACGTCTTCTTAAATTATATTTACGTCTTTTAATTTACCATGAAAATGTATCTTTATTTATCTTTCAAAGACATATAATAAAAATGTGTGGAATAAAAATATGTATCCTTATTTCCTTCTTGTTTTATTATTGTTAATAGTAAAGTAATTAATAGTAGTTAATAGTAATTTAATCCCAGTTCTCTTTAGTTTTGCTATCTTTAGCGTTAATAGCGATCGAATTCCCGATTTAATCGATTGTTTTTTTTTTTACGAGAGGTTCATTCCGTCCAAGAAAGCAGCTGCTTAAATTTGAACGATATGACTTAATAACTGGTCGGAAGTGAGTCAGATCTCTAATTAGGTACATTTCGGTTTGCTTACTAAAAGTTAAATGACTTGAATCATAACGCACGCCTATTCGCTTGGGAATTGAATTGTTTGAGATGTTTCACTATAATGTAGGTATATTTTTCGCTCGCAATTCTGCTACCTCGTTAAATTGCGACGACAATCCAATCTTCCTAATCCAATCAAATTCTCGTAATTAAAGAATTTCATTAAAAGAAAAATATATAAATGACTGCGCTTGAGAAAAAAGAGAGCTTATCGTACCAAACTATTAATATAAAAATTTGCGTGAAAAATTTTATCACATATACAGACCACACATTTATTCATTGTACCTATTATATTCTATATAAGTGAATTATCAAAAGGACATTAATCTTGTGTTATTTATGGTTCTGAAGAAGGCCAAGTAAGGCCCGAAACGTTAACGTGATTGTATATTATTATTAATGTTATTAAATTTATTTGCAACATCCTTTATTTGCTCGAAAATTGGCCGTTTTTGATTTATTAATCTTTTAATTGAACAAATCTCATGTCGCATTTATATCCGAAAGACCTCGTCACGCCGCACTTTGCGCAGATGCGCAATTTCCTGAATTATCGCGCTTTGAAAATAAGTGCAGAAACGTCGAATAGCGCGTGCCCGTCTCTCGCGTGTGTGCGAATAATAGATTAATCTCTTCGCGTCCGTGCATCTCGGCATTATTTCGAGGCAAACTGTTGCCTCGCCTCGGCGAGATCGATACTCGCAATGTTACGATACGCTCGCTCGTATCCGAGGGCAGCAGCTGTTCCGTGATACGCGCTCGTCCGAGATGTTAGCACCGAGTTCTCTCTCTCTCTCTCTCTCTCTCTCTCTCTCTCTCTCTCTCTCTCTTTCTTTCTCTCTCTTCCTCTGTCGTGTAGATTAGCATATTCCCTCTGTGGGGCGAGTCTCTCTCTTCCTGTGACCTGCGCCATGAATGGGCCCTGTTCAAGAGGTCCCACGAACAAAGTTACCGCTGTGCGTGCTCTCCCGCGACGGAAGGGAAGCTGTCAGTCGCGAATAGGGATGCTCCTCGTATCTCGATAGCGATATTTTCCCCCTTGATTCCCATGTATTTTTGCACTTTACTTTCGAAGTTAATTAGATTTCTTTTTCTCTCTGAAAAACCGGTATTGGATAAAACGTATTGGATGGAAGAGCGCCGGGAATCTCCCGTGGGCCACGATTCCGTGAGATATTATTATATCTCTCTGATGGAATGTCTTATTAATGTTATATTAGGGGAGAAAGAGGGTCAAAGAGAATGGATGTATACAGACTTTAAGTCGTATCACGTTATTCGCGTTGTGTGCGAACTGCAAATACCTGGCGGAAAACTCATAGATTCGTGATGTTCTCGAAACGAGATTCTTTACGTATTTACGTACAGCCGCATCTCCTGTGCGCCGAGTGCATAATTTATGGACGCGCATAATGCAACGAACAGTCGGTACTCGAGGCTGAAGCGTACGAGCGAAGCGTGATTTCACGCGCACTCTTACGGCATGGCAGCGCGTGCTTTTCCTTCTCGCGTGCGAGCGACCATAAATCTAGCGGCGTATAGGTATGCGTGCGTACATAGCGGCTCTCCGCGCTCTCGTTAATGTCGTTACTCTCGAAACAGCGGACGCCGCCACACACTGTTTCTGTATCATTTATTAACGTAATGGACAGTGCAATACTCTTTGTCGGGATTAATGTGCTGTTAAATTTTGTAACGGCGGTCGCTTCGACGATGGGAATTACATTAGAAAATGTTGTTGCACAAATTATAATTAATATTCGTTAATTAAAGCGTTCGGGCTGCACGCTCCGGGTTCTTTTGTACGTCCAGAAATGAAAACCGACGATACGCCACGCGTTTGAACTTTGAGAAGTTACTCTGAAGTTCTGCGAATATAAAATGTACGATGTCGCGTATACGACAAAAAAAAGTTATTAATTAATGCTAGAACAAAAGTGTTCGATTAACTTTTTTTTTTTCAAGCCTTTTCGGTTTCTCTCGCACGTAAATATATATATCTGAATACGAATTTACATTTTTTTGGGGCGAAAATTATATCCAGAATATTTTCGCAAGTGATTATATATAGAAAAGTATACTTAACCGCTGCGCGGTACGGACATAGAATCTATTCCACGTAATACTACACCGTGTTTTCGCTTGTATACATAGCACACCGCCGACTCTATAATTCACCTGTGTTGACTCCGAACATTGTTGCGATATGTATGGGCACTCATGTAAGTCACGGAGTATGTACATGTAGCGCGCATCGCAATTCATATATGCGTTTACACAGGGTGCACTACGTGGCATATATTAATTCGAGCCGTTGCGCACGTGACACGCGTATATTATAGCGCGACTGCAGACTCCTTGCGAGAGAGAGAGTCGGAAGCACTTAAAAATCAAGTGGAATAATCGACGCGTCTATTTATTCGAATCGTATCGAATAAATACAGGTATCGATGTTACACTCCTCCTTCCCTTCCCGACACGTATTCTTCCTTTTTTCAGAAAATCTCTCGCTCCTGTCTTAAGTGCCCCGGGCCTTTTCCCTCTCTTCCATGTATTTTTTTTTTTAAGTAAACGTTGTCTTAAACTAGCCACCCTTATCTTAATATTTACGGAAAGGAGACATCCCCGCGTGCGTGTCTGGTGTCTCGCCACGGCGCGGACGTGCTAACGCCGAGTCCGATTCTGCTTTCAGAATTATCCACGAGAGCGGCTTCACGCCGGAAGACTTCAAGCAGTACAGACCCGTCGTATACAGTAACACGATACAATCTCTAGTCGCTATTCTCAGAGCAATGCCTAATCTCGGCATCAGCTTTTCAACCAACGAGCGAGAGGTAATGTTCACTTGTGTCTATTCGAATTATATACGAAAATATAGGAGTTCGTTGTCGGCGGAGAGATTCCGTCGCGAACTATAAATCTGAATTTATAATGCGCGTGGTGCCATGCGCGCACATCTTATCTCGCATCTTATTGTTAAGAGTTTACTTTAAAATAACCTCGGGATAATTTCCGGTTATATTTGACACACATCTGCGTTTCATCGAACGCATCTTTTCACTTTGATGGTTTCATACTCGCACAGTTTGATCACGCCAATATATCACAGTAGGTATTTACCTAGTAAAGGAGATACATATCTAATTTTCTTAAATTATCCTCGCGAATTTTTCTCGACCGTTTGGAAAAAAGATCGTCGCACGGTGCAGAAATCATCAATGATTTAATTTTTTCATTTTCGATGTAATTTATTAACGCGACGCCTTTGCGCTGTTCATCCGTACTCGAGGTACATCCACGTACGTATCACTTGTTCAATTTCAATGAAAATGTCAACTGCAAAATTATGAAAACGGTTCAGTAACAGTCGCGTATCGGTCGCATACATCTCGTATGTTATTTAAATGTTGTGTATCGACCATTTTAACATGTGAAGCATGACATGACATCCAGAATGTGGTTTACTACGTGCCGGACGGTTATCTAATGAATGAAGCATTCAACGGCGAATCATAACGTGTTGCCTGGTTGATTAGCCGTCTCGCGCGATATCGTGTAAGGCGATCCGACTTGCCGGATGCGTGTCCCGCAAGATCGTACGAATAATTAATTATTGATCATCTCTCCTCAATACGCATCTATAACCCTTTATGTGCGCGCGGATTAATAAATTATAAAATAATTGTACCCTGAACGGGTTAAGCTAATACGGCTATATGTAATAGCATTAATTATGCAAATAATATTGATTTTGTGCCAGAAATTAAATTGACACCTGTGCAAATTATATCGCAGCAAAAAAATTCGATTAATTATCCCTGTTAAGTAATTAGATATTGGGAACAACAATATCGAATGCACGGAGCGATTAATGATTGTTTAATGTCACGATATTATTTGTAGCTCGGAATTAATGCATTCGGCAAAGACTGGGCCGAGGCAAGCTTTGAGATTCTCGTGGTGTAAGGTTTTACATGTTTCCCGTGTTTGTAGACGGACGCAAAAATGGTGTTCGACGTAATACAAAGAATGGAAGACACGGAACCCTTTAGCGAAGAACTGCTGGCGGCTATGAAGAGGCTGTGGTCCGATAATGGAGTGCAGGAGTGCTTTGGCAGGAGCAATGAGTATCAGTTGAACGACTCCGCAAAATAGTAAGTGGTGATCATTCCTTGAAGGATTTAAATCTTAAAATTTTCTGATGTATAAAAAACAATGACTCTATTTTCGAAATATAACGATCTGTTCAATTTTGCTGCAAATTTTCCAATCGGAGATAATGCTTATAAATTATATATAGATACAGGCTTACGAATTTGTTTAATGTCCATTTCTATCAATGTAAAGTTAACTTTAATAATCTCGGCTTAATTTACTTTTTATCTTTCTCTAAATTTAAGAACTAGAAAAAGATGAAAAGTAAGTTAAACCGAAATTAAAGTTAATCTGCATTGGTAGAAACGGACATACCTAAATTGTATTACTTAACCGGGAATTATTTCGTTATATCGAACATATTTTTATTATCAACGAGAATCTTTTGTTAAGTTGCGCGAAATTTCGACTCGGTGATTTTTGCGAGCCAGTCGCCGCGGGGCTATGGTCACGCGTCACGGGGATGGTATTCGGGACTTGAATTCAGAATTTCACTCTTGAGAATTCGCGTGCTCGAAAGAGCGGAGAGTAGTAGGAGCAAACCTCATCCTCTGAACGTGAGACTTGTCGTCCCTCCTCTCCCTCTCGGTGCGTTTCGCAAGCATATTTCCGCGCTGCCCCCTTCGCTGGATATTGATTTTGTAGTAGCGCTTGTATATCTCGGTGTAGTGCCGTTTTCCAATACTTTCATCAGTTATCTCCGCTAAGTATATGTTTTTTTTTTTAATTATTACGGTATGCTTTGAGCTCGTGTAATAATGATTGCGGATCTATTCCTCTCGATAAAGTCGAATCGCGACACTCGGCGAGCCGGTCGCAAATAACACGATTAAAAAAAGAATTGGGAAGTTTGTTTTTCCAACATTGTCCGCGAGCAATTATTTTCGCGGAAACGCAATTCCTCTACGTTTTACAATTAACAACAATACTATATTATAGTTATAGATGTTAAAAATCAATGCATTCACAAGATTAACAAGATAAAGAGGCTCTACATTTTAAATTTAATTTATCCAAGATTTCTATACACTGTTAAATTCATAGTGTCAAATTATACACAATTTGTGTCATTTTTAACCAATCCTATAGGTTGCCACTGCTTCTACTCAATATGTCGTTAATTTTACTAAACAATGTTATATAATTTGACTAAACTAATGGAGTTAAAACAGCACTGTTTTGTATTAAAATAATAAATTGTGACACACATAGTAGTTAAAAATAACAAAACATTATTTAACTCATTTTTATAACGCAAAATAATTTTGCATAAGCTTCGCCTCTTCTCCCTGAAAGATCCCCTTCGTTGGACACGAAGAGAGAAATCAAAGCACTTGTATAAACAAGCTGGTCGCTAAAGATTTAATCGCGCGCAATTTCGCCGGGGTAGTAAGTATGTATGCCACGTCGCCGTCGTGGGGCCACTCTGTTGCGAGGTCCTGTCGCTGACTACTAGATCCGATTGGGGCATACACGTTCTGTCGTCTGCACGCAATACGAGTCTTTCTTTTTTTTCCACAACGCCACGGACACACGTCGTTTTCTGGCGCCGTTCTTAGCTTTAATAAACCGCACTGCGGTTTCGCACCGGGCAGCACGATATCGCTTATAGCATACTTATTGCACACGCAACTATACACTCTTTTTCTCTCTCCCTCTCCCTCTCCCTCTTGTTCTCCCTCTCTTTTTCTCCCGCCGTCGCTTAATATATAATTCACCCTACCGCCCTTAAATAATTGTGTACAACGAAAGTCTAGGTACGCCTTTTTGATGAAAGCGCTGATATTCGCAACTGAAGTCGTAAAAAATGCAAAAACGCGAGTCCACTTGCCGGCAATTATATTAATTATTTACGTTCGATTCGCTCAGAAATATTATGTATGATAAAACAAAAGATTGTGCTTAACTACCCACGATATCTTGTATATATATGAGCACAAATGACCGTGCTGATATTAATAGATCAAATTTACACAAATAGATTAGCGTCGTTTGGCATTTTAAGACAAAGCAGCACTATTACGATGTACCGTTAATCTTAATTGGAAATCTTATGTCAGAGAATTAAAAAAAAAGAGAATGGCCGAGGAAGAAATTTTGCCTCCGCTTGCTGCGAATGCCACGTGTTGAAATTTACGTGAAACACGCATTGATGTAAAATCGCAGCGAATCCCGCAGTGAAGTTTTTTTTTACTTTTCTCTCAATTAAGATAATCTCTCCCTATTTTCAATTTACTTCCGGCTTGGGGAGAGAACTCAATCGCAGATCAGTTCAAAAGACTCGTCAAAGGCCAAAGACGTGGATTCTTTGAAACCCGAAAAATGAACATTCCGAGGGAAGGGACGAGATTTTCTCGAGTAACCCCCGGGAACTCCGCGTATATATAGAGAATTTCGTTTCGCGAGTCAGGCCGGAAGAGGGTAACGCGAATTTCCCGAGGAGGAAGAAGTCGCGAAGGGGTGAGTGCCGCGGGAGATGCGACAGGTCTGCCCGAAGACGGGGTCGCGAAAGGGAGGGATAGGGGAGGGGGATGATGATACGAGACGGGGGTGGCCACCGATAGTCGAAATGTTACGAGAAATGCGCGCCAACTCTCTCTCTCTCTCTCTCTCCTTCTTTCTCTCTTTTTTTCCTCTTCTTTTCTCTTTGCCGCCTTCTTCGGGGTATTCTCTTCCTCTCCCTCGTGCGCACCTCGTCATTATTGATCGCAGATGACGTCACGCCACGCCCGTGTCACGTGGCATACGACCAAGATGGCCGATCGGGTTCCGGCTAAACTACCACCTTCTCTCCTATTTTCTGCCTGGTTTATTCACGTCTCTCCCTCTCCTCGTTCATCCTTTTTTTTCCCTCCTGCCGGAAAAATCTAAGCTCCTTCTTTCCCCGGGGAGATATTACCAGGACTCGCTCGCTCGTCTCGGCTTTGGCGTGTTCCTGAATCGCCGAATCCTTCATGGCGGCCTGGATTCCCTCGTGCTTCGATCTTTGCTTCCATTTCCTCTGCGCACCCCCCTTCTCTCTCTCTCTCTCTCTCTCTCTCTCGCTCTCTCTCGTTCCTTCATATTCTGTACCCTTTCGTTCCATCTTCTATTCTCTAACATCATTTTTCAATTACTTTTCGCATTTTTTCTTTCTCTCTTTCTCTCTTCCTCGTCAGAAATTCATCCATCATCAGCCCTCTTCATCAGCTTCCGATTACTCCCCTTTCTCATCTCATTCCTTTTTTTCTCATTACGGAAGCCAGAAGGAACCTCGCAACCCTCGTCTTGCAACCCCTAAACACCGTAAGCAGAGGCCTAAAAAGATGGCGCTGCGTACACTTTTACCCTCTCTAACCCTTTACTTCCCCTATTGCTTCTTGAAAAATGTTCGGCGATCCTAATTACCGGTACGAGGAAACCATTTTGATTTTTTTAGCGATTATCTCTGAAATTACATCGATCGTCTTCGACGATTTTGCTTTGACAAAACAATAACCATTATTCTTAGCATCATTATAATACTGTCATTGCTAAATATTTAACACTCGCATTCAACGTCGAGAAATATACTTATTAATCCGCTAATGGAACTAATTTCTTTAACCATGCAATTTGTGATAAAGATAATGATTGAAATTTTTTTGTAAATTTTCTTTTTATTTATTTTAACATTGCTATTAACTCTGCTTTAACTCTAGCAAGTGGAAATGTAAAATAATATCTCAGAATAATTAGATTTGATTGTCAACTTCGACGTTGAATGGCGAGTATCGTCAATGGTGCCGGTTTCGCGAACGATCGGCGAGACACTTCCGAGGTGTTTTCACCGGCGGAAGCGTTTCCTCGTGGCGGCCAGTTCGCACGGCAGTTTACGAAGACCTGATTACAGTAACGCCATTTATTATATCCGCTCGCTTCCAGCTACTTGTTGCGAGCCGCGCCCTAGCTCCCACCTCAAACGCTCCTCACCGCTCGGAATCGAATCTGGATTTGTTGTATAAACAGATGCTAATTTATTGTTATTTAATCGGTATAGTAGCCGGTCAAGGACTTGTTGTCCTTACAATTTAGACTCGAGACCGAAGGTGAAAACGCTTGGCATGCGGTAGAATCGTATTTGTTAGAAATGGATAAACCCGAGTTGATTTAAGAGAAGAGTTATTTCGCTTTAAAAACAAGGTAGAACGATTAATGCGAGAACCAATTGTACGAGATAATTAATTTGCAACAATATTATCGAAATATAAAACATCGTGTATAACAATCAATGTATAAACAAGTTAGAACGATTAATGCGAGAACCAATTGTTTGAGATAATTAATTTACAACAATATTATCGAAATATAAAACATGTATAACAATCAATGTATAATAGAGTTACAGAGTTGCTTTGCAAAGCTTTTTACAAATCCCTTGTTCTTTATAGCTTCCTGGACGACTTGGATCGATTAGGAGCGAGGGAATACCAGCCAACGGAACAGGATATTCTCAGGACCCGAGTGAAAACGACGGGAATCGTGGAAGTTCACTTCTCATTCAAAAACCTCAATTTCAAGTGAGTCGAGGTTTTATTTCAGTTATGTAGTTAAGAATTCACACGGGATAGATTAAAATAGAAAGATAAATTATATATTGTAATAAATTCGCGACTTTAATTAGGATTGTTCTGCGCGTGGAACGATATCAATCGTTCTTGCTTCATTTATGCCGACTCATTTGTGTAATCTCGCGAGACGAGCGCGGCGTTCTGGAGATGCCAGGCGGCTACCTCGTTATGAATGGCCGACGCGTGAGTCATTACCGTGATAATTCGAGCGTTTGCTTGGAATGGAGCTGAGCGGTGAGTCGTATATGCGGCCAATACTTCTTTCCGTTTGTCGGGCGGAATCGAAAATTAGCGTCGTTAGCGGTTGAAACACGCGTGTCGGGATAATTATGACCCCCGTTAAATCAACCGTATTAGCTTCTCAGTGGTATCAAGTGCCGATCAAGAACTAATTAGACGAGACATTACGCATCGAAACAGTGCGTAAGCTTGTCACGATTGCAGACGTGGACATTGATGGTTTTATTTATCGAGATTATTTGCTAATAATGTCAGAGAAATAATAATTGAAATAAATATTCAGAAAATAATTTTATCTCTGTCTTTTTTTTCTAGATTATTTGACGTAGGTGGTCAGAGGAGCGAGCGTAAGAAGTGGATACATTGCTTTGAGGATGTAACTGCAATTATTTTCTGCGTGGCAATGTCCGAATACGATCAGGTCTTGCACGAGGACGAAACGACGGTAAATAATGCTAATTTATCCCTTTCGACACATTCAACTTATGAATTCTGAACATCCGATTTATACTCGATCGTGAATTTCTGATCTAGACTCTTTCCGTGATTTTAAAGTAATGTGTTTCTGCATTATAAAGAAAAAAAAAACAGTGTTTTATCTTACGAAAAAAATCATTAATATTTCTCTTTATATGTGTCGCATTGATAAAACCGACTTCTCGTTTAAAAAAATCCAGGATTATAAATATCGTTGCGATGTTTTCGTAATTTTCATAGCTAACGTGTTACGTTTTTTAATGCACGAGACATGATAGAGGTTAAACGGTTTCTCTTTTCACTGCGTTCGACTATAAATGCGCGCGTTCATGCGTTTACATTAAGAATACGAGATAATCGACATCGGGCACGGTTGATGCAAGGTTGAACGTACGGCGTGCGATCCGTCAGAGGAGTATCACGTCCAAATTGGGAATGCGACGGGGAGTACACGTAACTGAAGCTCCGAGGAATCAAGGGATCAATTGCCGGGGTCGCTGCACGTGGGAAGGTTCCGTTGAACTCTCCGCTCGCGTGCGATAGTGACACACGCGTGTCGTCGTCCTACCACTGTTAATTGTCATTACGGTGTACGTCTCGTGACCTGTATCGCCGGTCCATCGCATTATAGCCTGTACGAATTGTGCGCGGCAGCAAGTGAACCACGTTTGCCATTAACAAGGATCGCTTTAAATCACAATATCACGTTTAGAGAGCGAGCCTTATAAATCATGAGCTTGAATCATTCGGGCGCTATTTATATATACTGATGTGATTATTGCATAAGCGTATCTCTCTTGATTAGTCCCTCCGCAGCTAATCGATTCAATTATCGTATTTCGCAGAAAAAGAGAAAATGACGAAACAATGAAGTCAGCAAATGTGTCTATTCGCGGAAATTGCACACGCGAATATCCGCGTAGCGAATGTCTCGTGTAAACGAGCGAGATTGTAATGCTTTTGACGTTTTACAGAACCGGATGCAAGAGAGTTTAAAGCTGTTCGACTCGATCTGCAACAACAAGTGGTTTACCGACACCTCGATCATTCTCTTCCTGAACAAGAAGGATCTCTTCGAGGAGAAAATCCGCAAGTCTCCTCTTACAATCTGTTTTCCGGAATACGCTGGTAAATAATATCAGAATACGTCGCTCTCGTTTATCTAATTACTTTTATTAAAGTAGCTAACGAGACGTTGAATTGCTCACCGTAGGTGCGCAGGAGTACAGCGAAGCGGCTGCATACATCCAGGCACAGTTCGAAGCGAAGAACAAGTCGACCACGAAGGAGATTTACTGCCACATGACCTGTGCCACCGACACGAACAACATTCAATTTGTGTTCGACGCAGTCACAGACGTCATTATCGCCAATAATCTGCGCGGCTGCGGTCTCTACTAGGCTAATTCTGTATTCTACGTTAAGCGCAAACGGAGGAGGAAAAACGTTACCCACGACATGGCTGGCCGGACGATATTCTTCAATGAGTTCGTGGCTCGTCTCGGTTCCACTCCGACGCGAGAAAGAGCGATAAAGAGAGGGCGAGGAAGAGATGAGAGAAAGACGACCCCTTTCGTTATCAACGCTGTGCAGAAGCGTAGCGGAAACGTTTAGTTTTGTCTTGTCTTATACTAACGAATCCGAGAAGCCGACGTCGTCAATCGTTCGTGATGTCGGTCGGAGAAACGGCACGTTCCTTGGCGAAGGCAGCGAGGAGGAACGATCGATTGCGGGAGAGAACGCGTGCTCTATGAACGAGAACGGCGGGCCAATCGTTGGCTTTGATCCTCGGATGGGGCAGAATGTCGTTTTCGCAGGAAACGAGACCGAAGCGATCGAAGACGAAGGTTTCACGGGCGATGTCGCGATCTTACGTGCCAGAGAAACGAGTGGGATCTTACAATTAATTATTCGTGCTTGCAATCTGATCATCGACGGTGATGAGAACGCGAGTCCTGTACAAAATGAGAGGGTCGCAGACCGTTCGATCGAAGCTGACTGTCGGCGTTAAGGATCGTCGAGGCTCGAGCATCTTTTGTATCCGATCTGATCTTCGGCTTCGTTCTCGTTTCGCTGCAGAAACGCTCGAGCATTCCATGACGCTCCACATAGAGGAAGAAAGGGAAGAGTCGAAACCCTTTTCCCACAATTTTCACACACAGATTTTACTAAGCGCACTCGAAGTTCGGTTTATATATACACATATACACGATTCATATATTCTCTTACGTCTCTCCTTTCATCGAGGAACAAATTCGCGCACGCACGATCGAACGTATCTCTCGTGAGAGCGCCGACAGCGTTTTCCAGATTTGCATTTTGATAAGCGGAGAGCGGCTGAAGGGCAACCGTGACAATTTTATAAGAGAGCAACGGCATCGACATCGCGAAGTGTCTCCAAGCTCAGTTGATTACTTCTCGTAACGATAACGGTTAGATCCCTCTATTTTTACTTTACGCCATTTCTATGCGTCATGCAATTAATACGACGACCACGCACACGGGATATTCCTAGGCACAGAAAATTATAGTCACAAATGTCGATCCATACGCACATACACATACGCATAAATTATTTTTCACGGTGGAAGAAACCTATATTCCCTTCGTTAACGATCGTCGCATACTGTCGTGTATAGTATACTTTTAACGTCGCACACGTACACGAATTCCAAGTATATACAGAACGTGTCGACCCTTGAAATCCTCGCGACTTTGAATCATCCGTTCGCTCCGCGAAATTTCCCGATGGGAATATTAGGGAGATGGAAAGTCACGCAATTTTTACGCGCGGGATAATCCGCGATATTCCGTTCGCGGATACCGAGAAAAAATTTTGCGAAATAGCGAGACGTCTTACGATTAAAAAATAATTGTCGACAAATTACTGGCAGTGCTTCAAGATTTTCACGGTGGATGCTCCGTGCGTTCGAGCAGGGACAAGTATAGCACGTACCTGTGCGTACACAATTTCTGGGGCGTCCTGCGCACACGCGTAAACGCGCTGCGGCGATTCGCGGGAAATCCTAAGAGTGTATTTTTCTAAGTGCTTCGTTTTTCTTCCTTTTCGTTTTCTTTTCCTATATACCGGGGCGTACCGACAATACTGGTGGTTAAGTTCAGTGCACATGGAAAGGGAGGGCGGGACGAGGGAAGCTGTACGAGAGCATTGCACACATGGGACCTCACATTTAGGCGCGTGCACCAGCAAGCACGTGCGTAACGTGTACCGGGGACAGGCAAGTAAGAATCTCGTTGCGCACAATCGTACTGTACTCGGCGCTATCTCGCATAAGTTATATTTTATTACACGGGGACCGTTGGGGGAGATACCGACGAGAGAAGAAAAAAAACGAGCCACCGATGACGAGCATCGTTACGTTTCGATTACTCTGATTGCTGTCTCGTCAGAAAGGGAGAGGACGAAAGGGCAACGGGGATAGGCTTAGTGCAGAGGAATAAACGCGTATGTCAGGTCGGGTGAAGAGAAGCTCGAGATTGCGAGCCCGTTTTGTCGTCCGATAGCAATCGGACCAGTACAAAGATCCTTAGAGGAAAAAGACGACAATTAATTGCCGAATTTATTGGCGAAAACGTGGATGAGAAGCGCAAACGTGACTTGCACGATATATTGAGGGCCAGCGAACGCGTTTGAAGCGAATCGGTCGAAAATATCGGGCGTCGACACTCGTGCTCGTCTGATACTTGAAGAAAGATACACTCTCAAATGTTAGCACGATGCTTGAATGATACGAACGTTTAAAATACATTTCGAGATGACTTCTTTTAGACATCGTAAGAGATATTCAGATATTCTCTTCAGGAGTATCGAGTGTTTTTTACCGTTGGTGTCGTTTATGTGAATCATAATTCATGCGGCCAATGCGACGAAATATCGATACTCTAGAAACGAGTCTCGAGTGTGGCAGCGATGCTACTTATTAGCGATCTCAAATCATTTGATCTTTAATCTTTTGAAATGTCAGGCGAGCGTCGACGCTTCTAAGCGCGTTCGAGCTACGAGTAGTCGATGGCATCGAGGCGTCATCAGCGAGACGGGTGACGAGCTAATCGTGGCTTTGTGACTTTAGCGATAAAATATTTATACGGAAACCAAAAAGATCAATATGTGTAAGAAGTCTCAAACGAAATGTACCAAATAGCGCGTGCCAATGTGCGTGATTTAACTTTTAATCTAGCTACGTTAGGGTATCGAGGGCCCCGGTAAGCTGCGTTTTCTGTCGAGAGAGCGATTAGACACGACGGGATCGACGCCCCGCGGTCGTTGTCGCGAGATAACGAGGATTCGACCGATCACGAGCATCGGTTTTTAGCGTTGTTGTTACAAGGATTAGCAACTTTTAATTATCGCATCAACTATACTGCTCTAACAAATGTAGCTATTGTGACCATTTGAAGAGGATCAACTGTGCGGCGAGACTTCGACCGGTTCGTTAGAGGAGGCGATCGCTATCGGTCGAATCCGGTTACTCGCGCGCGATTTGATCACCATGAAGTTATCTTAAACGCGGCGAGCGCGTGAAATCAGAAAAGCGAAACGGGGAGCGAAATCGAGCGTGAAAACGTTGTCCGGGAGATCACTTGCCTCGTCTGACGAGAGCCAAGATTTCACCCCTCGACGCTGCTCGATACGCCCCTCGTACTGATTTTACGCGAACCTGAGATTCATGTTCATTTCTATCAATGTAGATTAAATTTGATCTCGGTTTAACTTGCTTTTCATCTTTTTCTAGTTTTAAGAATTAGAAAAAGATGAAAGGCAAGCTAAACCGAGATTAAAGTTAATCTGAATTGGTGGAAATGGACATTAGTGAGAGATCGAACGACCCGTGGTGTAACGTAACTAAGGGTCGGGGTTGTTCCAACCCGTTGGTAAACTAACTAATACTTAAATCATATATATGTCTTTGTTTTTCCTTCGAATTATAGACAGAGATAGACATATGTTTTAACTGTTAGGTAGTTTAGCAACAGGTCGGGACAAAATCGGCCCTAAATCGTAGTCATGCGTGGAGATGGTCGTTTCTCGGCTCTAGTCAATCTATCGAGGAGCTCGTCGACATGTCGGTGAAACCGTTTTACTGAGAATACATTCGGGGGAAATAGGGAGATCCGGGAGAGGGAGGGGGGGTTCACACGCGCGCAAATTTAATTACGTAAAACGTTCATAGATATCAAGCGCGCGAAACATTGAGGATAAGCGCGGGGGATCGGGGGACGGGAATACAGGAATACGCGAGAGTATATTTGTAATCTACCGATTTACTGCGTTGCTATCTTATACATGATTCAGCATTAAGAAGCGATATAAGCGACGATGTTTCTGTATGTGGGACGTATGTTTCCTTGATGAATGCTTAGACGAGAAACTTGGGCGAAAGGGGCGGCTGTACGCGAGCGAAACGGTTCGCGAAAAACTAAGACACAGAACGTCTGCGAGATTGAGACAGGAAGTGGCGAAGACTCGTGAATGCAGAAGACTAGCTTCTTTTGGGCAATGTCGAAAGAAAGATCTACGAAGCGAGTAACCCGCTCGCGACGTACTTGCCCACTGGCTTAGCATAATCGCGACGTGAGGGATCCGACATCCGTGAAGATCGGCGGATAACCGATTAGCAATTGATTAGCTAAGACGATGAGCGTGAAGGCTAGTAGACGAGATCGAGAGAGGCGAGTGAATCGTGTTGCGACGACGAGACAGGTGGACTCGACAGAGACGTCTCGAGTCTGTATATATGATATAATATATAATAATAATATAGTATTATGTGTGATACTACTATATTAATGTGTGTAATATACGCTCGAGACGCGCAAAACCACCGCGTCGCGTATCGCTGATGCGTATACGATAATGAAGCTCGTGCCGCACGATCGGATCGGCAAGTCTCATCGTCAGCGTGTCTTTTCGCGTCTTTCACTCCGCTGTTTCACGGCACGCGTGTACAAGCGAGCTCTCCCCCTTAAATTCGAGGCACACTTTGCGACGTACATTTCATTTCTCGTTTCACCTCACGCTCGTCTCACATTGCAACGGGCTTCACCATCGGACCAAGCGCGACGATCCGATATCTCGGGAGATATATGTCGTCCGAGATAATCTCGCCAGGGTGGCCTAGTATTCGTGCATCAACATCGGGAAGCTGAAGTTTTCTTTCATTTAACGGCGAAATATCTCAAACGATCTGAAGGTCGTTTATGAGAGACATCTGAAAAATTGCGATACCCTTTAGACATGTTCACGTTTAGACGTTTGTGATAAAATCGAAGATTTTTAAAAATCGTTTTTTATTTTATTTTATTCTATTTCCGTTTATTTAATTTCTGTAGAAGGAAAAACAGCGATTATTTTTTATTCACCGGGGCGTTTTTCCGGATCTTTATTCAGTCTTTATTCAGATGTATATCCTATAGAAAAGTTTAGCGTAGCGATATGGCGATTGCGCGCAATGATCCATGTCATTTTTCATATCAATCTACGAATCGCGGTAAACGGGGAAGACAGCGCGAAAGAAAAGTCGCTTAATTAGTGCGATTACGATTTCATTGACGAGGCAACTTGATCAGGTGTGCGAAACTGAAAATCCTGAGAAAGTCATGCCGCGAAGAATTTGTCCGAGATAAAATAAGTTCTCTTGAAAGAGAACTTGAATCGACAACTACTGCTTTGCGGAGTGAGATCGATGAGGAATTATTTTTTCGTCTTTGTTTGTTGCGACAGCACGGGACGTCCGCGTGAAAACGTTGCAACTTAGTGGCGAACAGCAGCAGTTTTTGTGCACGATGGTTTTCTTTTACAACATAAAATGTTTCTCTATGCAGAAAAAATGTGCTACAAAAATGATAGCTGAATCACGTACACGTCGAGTGGTCGAGCTATTTATTTTTTGCTATTTATTTTTGTTAAAAATATTCAGTCTCGTCGGTATTTTTATTAAAAATATTCAGGTCCGCTTTCGTTCGTAGCGAATTAAAGTTGCGAAGTTTTCACGACGGACCGGAGAATGTCTCGTCGGCGTCTGATTCGTGCGACAGCGCCTTCGTGGCACAACGTGCGACTTAATTTCGCTTGGTGAAGCTGTATCCGAGAATACGAGAGTCCTTTTATTTTGTATTACTGTCCCTAAGATTAGTGTTATTGACTGTGTAGTCTCGCGAATAACGTAGCTGTATTATTCATTATTCACCATGATTGCCATATTGTTGTAAAATTAGCTTAAATACACAGACAGCCGGTAGAAGCTATTGTGACGAGTAATATATATATAATTATACATACAAATATATAATTATACATATATAAATATAGAGATACGTATTAGTTATACTACTGCTAAGTCATACTTTTATGTGTGTATGCGTGTGGCCGCGTGGACGGATGGATGGCACGTATGTGTGTAGCATTTCTAGTCACGTAATCGAACCAAAAAAAAAAAAAAGGAACGTAACAACTAAATGTCTACGCGTACATGTACGTACACGTGTATACCTGACATTGTTCGCTCATTTAAGTTCGTGCACAGCGTGTCCCAGACCCAGCCGAGAAATACTTTACGGACGAGTTTTTACGATGAATTTGGAGTCGACTCAACGGAGATAAATTGAATCGGGAATAAAAAGAGCTTCTTTTTAATTGTCGTATTATACTTAAAATGTGAAAGCTCTCTTCGAAGCGATCGGCGACGAATACGCTTTTTGTCTAAAATCGAGACTTACAATTAGAAAGCTGCGAAAACCACAAAATCGTCAAATTGGTCGAAACGCCTGTCCGCAAAATAATTCCTGGTAGACTCGGTGCATCCTGTATACACCTATAATTGCGAGTATAACTGCGCGCTTCTCACGTATGAGGAAAGGGAAAGGACCGCGATTGATCGAGACACGGCGTGAAGGATCGCGTCAACCTCTTAGAGACTGTGAGCCGTATAAACGTTGCATTTCCAAGCAGATTTCCAGAGATTACTTTTTATCCGATCTACTTATTTTTTTACTCTCGTACATTTTTTTTTAATCTGTCGGTTTTCTTTCTTTCTTTTTTTAAATCTATCGCGAGAGGAAGGAAGTCGGAGGAGACGCGGCTAGGCCGCCCTGAAGGGCTCGCGTTCGCGAAAGAAGTCGAAAGGGACGACGAGGATTCTTTCGAAGATACACGGCCTCCCGGTGAAAATCCACTATAATGACGACTATAATGCGAGGCGAGGTGAAATTTACTGTGCCGAGAACAGCCGCGACACGTTCGCTATGCATCCTATCATATAAAAAAAAAAATGTGCTCTCTCTCTACCGTTACCACGGTCGAAAGCGAGCGAGATGCAGTAAATTGTGTGGGAGGATTAATTATAGCGTTATATCGTAATTATAATGATTAATGGTAATTATTATAACACACTGGTAATGATAAAGATAACTACAAAAAAAAGAAGTGAATAATGACGTTCAATTGACGATCAATAATCAAGAGCGCACGTATTTCATGATGCATTCATAGTTTAATAATCATTATTTGATTTCCGTTGTGAAAGAATGATGTGTAAGTCTTATTATGTGGGGGATAATCACAACAGGGGAGAAAGGGTGAGCGTTACACAAAAGATGAAAAAAAAAAGGAGTGAAACGCCTCATTATATAAAGTTACCACCATGGAGAACCTTTCATTATATAAAATTATTATGTAATAATTGTCCATACATCTTAAAATGTCAGAATAAACTAATAATGAAAAAAATTTCTCTCTGTCTGCTCCCTTACTTATTCCCAATTTATCAACCACTGCGAAAATTGTTGCGTTATGATCATTACTTGTATTCTTCTGATGTAATTAGTTTTGCGATTTAAACAAAACGCAATAATCTAGAATTCTTATGTATCGTCAATCGAATAATGGTCTAAGCTAAGGATTTAAAAATAAATAAATAAATGACAACTCCCTAAAATGTATACCTACTTTGAAATTATTTTAAACGCTTCTGAATGAATAAAAATGCGCTTAAATGTCTTCGCTTTACGAGGGGTGAATCAAGCTGCCAATTTTACTCACATGCGGGCGTTGATTAAATAATAGCATTGATTAAAAAAATACAATTTTTTAACAAGTTGGTAAGATAAATTAACTGCAGCCCGTAGATGAAATAACACACATTATTTTTTTATATCTATTTATACTAAATACTGAAATATATAGATTATTGAAAAAGTATTTTAAGAATTTATTGCTTTTCTCAGTTTGTAAACTTCTTTGTTAAATTGCGAAATTCTTTCTTAATTTGTTTTAAATTAAAATCAATACAATTTTATTTTTCTTGTTACGTAAAAGACTGAAAAAGAAATATTAATTTATCTTCATAAATATTTCTTCGGAAAAAACAAAGATAAAATTTATTCTCCAAATAAATATCAGTTAATAATTATATATTTTTAAATGGCATAATTATAACTGTTTATACTTTTATATATTTTATATATCTTATTCCACTATAAACTGAGTTAATTTTCGATTGACAAACAAGGATCTATATTTATCGAATTGTTAAATGAGTAGCTTCATCATTGATATCGAGTTTTACTCCGATTCAAATGAAATCATAACCCTACAGCCTCAAATTCTGTTGACTTCCTAAACTACTACACATTAAAATACGCAGAAGGAATCTACTATTTACAAGTTGCACACTACGAGATTATTCAGTTCACTCGGTCGGAGATTTGGCCAATCTATTTGTCCCGTTGAATAATTACGACATGCACGTTGTGTCAAGACTCAAGATAGAATGTGTGGTAGTACGCCCGATGCCGTTTTGCATCTGAAATGAGCCCGGCAAGTGATAACGATGTCGCACCGGATAATCTAACATGTCACCAGCTCATTCGCGCCCTTTCAAGATCCTTTGGATAACGCTGCAGGTATCTCCCGATATCGACTCTCGTTTGGCAACTTCGTTTTCATGTTCTTTATCATACGATATAAACTTTTATAAGATTCATTAATTATTTCAATATAAACAGAGTAGATTAACAGAAATAGATTATTGATAATCTTATTTAATAGTTTTGATATATCGCTGCATGTGATTAAAATATATATTCAGATGGTACTCGCGTTAATTGGCCCTCATCCCGAAAGTGCTTCCCCGCATCCCTACATATCGGAGTTCCGATATGCTCCCCAGTATCATCCATCGAGAAATCCTGACTGTGCGTCGCCATGGCTCCAACGTGATTTTTACAACGAACGATTCGAGCATGAGGATCGTCGACATTTCTCGTTTAAAGAACCGCTCATCGATCAAGATCATCCGTGGATCGAAATCAGAGCTATCCTGGGTCGTTGTTCGAAAACACGGAAAGAAGTGTAGGCAAACGCAATTTACATAATTGGCATAATCTATAAAATGATTGATTGTAGCACAAATATTTTTATCATTATTAAATTCATATTGTTAATATTATTACTGATATTGTTAATATTATATTGATAGCAGAGAAATGTCGCGTACGCAATCAATACGAAACTGCAGAAGAAAAGTGATTATTAGCATGAAGATTAACAATGTTGGAAAGGTATCGTTAAATACACATAATTAATTTATCGAAATTATTCCAGTTATTATTTCGGGTTAAAGATCACGATTGTAATCTTGTCTTACTTTGACGGTTTATTTTGAAGTTTCTTTTGGACTATTAGCGTAAAAAATTATTATATTTTATTAGACGAACACGCGGGAAGAATTCGTGTTGGTGGATCACGTATTGGATCCGGTAAAAATGCATAAAATCCGATTGCATAATCCGTACGTCATAAAAGTTCGCCAAGAACCACTGCTGCATCTATACGGACTGAGATTACAAGGTGTAAGTATGTGTATTAATTAATTAACATCACATTTAATATGTGTGAATCTTTAATTAATAACAATCGTCTAATAGCAAATACAGTATAATAAAACGGAATTCTCGTTGATTGTGGTCGACAAAATAGTTTCCATTAACGTAATCTGGATTATCTACGTTTGATACAAAAAATGCATATTAACTGACGATAAATTCGCGCTGTTTTAATTATTCGCGTGTTCGTATTCGCGTTTTCGCAAATATCCGTGATTCATAATTTGTAATTTGTTTAATATTTGTAAAAAATGTGGATGGAAAATTCGTAAAAAATTCCATCGAATTCGACGGAATTTCTGACGAATTTTCCATCCACATTTTTTACGAATATTAAACAAATTACAAATTACGAATCACGAATATTCGTGAAAACGCGAATAGTGTAGCGCCAGCTTTACATGTCGATCTTTGAATAAGGTTGTCAATGCGGAGGCAAGAGAAGAAGTCATTAATAATCATCGAGCAAACTTCACTGGATGTAACGATGGTCTAAACAAGCCAACTTGCGGTCAAATGTTAGTTAATGAAGAGCCAATACCATTTAGTCAAGTAAGAGTAATATAAAAAAAACAAATATATTCATAAGATACCAATAAACAGCATTTATCTACTTTTTTTTAAATAAAAAAATTATTTTGTTAAATTAATAAATTACAAAATAAGGATTTATTATTTTATAAAAGTTCGATTTCTTCTAATAAGAAAATAACAGATAAATAATAGATTATATTCATTATACACACATAAATGATAGATTATATATCTAGAAAAATTTAAAAAGTGCAACTAAAGGATATTTTATCCAGAACCAAGAAATTTTTTTAGCAAGAGATGTTATAAAATGGAAAAATATGAGAATAATTATATTTTCATAAAATATTAATTTTTTTATATTAGTGCGTGTATGCCAATAAGGCTATGTTACATATTATAATAATATCAATTTAGCATTCAATTTATTATCTATTGTTTATGCATTACTAATTATTATTTGCATCTTATTGGTCTTGTTGCAGTCAATAAAGTCATCTACTATCATTATTAAATATTCTCTTACAACTATTCCTTATTACGATCAAATCGATCTGTCCCAAAAGAAAAATAATTTCGAGATGCCATCATTTACACGACAGTTTGCCCAAACTTCCCCGACAATGGCGAGCCATTTAATTAAACTTTAGGCAAGTTATGTCCCCGCAGTAAGAGCCGCGCGCAACAAGACGACGGATCGCTTTCAGGGTTTCTGCTGTTCTTGCGAGGACGCGCAGCGTGCCGAAAGTTTCCGCTCGGTCGCCGCCAAGTCAAACTATTACCAGCGGGACGATGGTGCAAACAGAGCTCGCAACAGGTCCGTGTCGAGCGCGAATTTATTTGACAATTCGGAGGCACAGCGCCAGGTCGAAGCGAGCGGGAAGGAGGAACACGACCGCCAAGCCGGGAGCGGCGACGCGCGAGGACGAGTAACGAGCCACAATACTTCCGCCGTTAATGGCCCACTTGGCGAGCAAGCGTCTCCTCTTCGGAAACAACAAGAAGAAAAACAGCTCAAAAACAATTCGGCCCGACAGCGCACCCGACCGCTCGAGGGATATTCCTGGGCGGAGAACGCGAAACGCACGGAAAGCTTGCCGTCCGTATTGAAGAACGTGTTCTCCGATCCATCGCCGAGCAAGGGGAAGATTGAGGCCTATATTGATGCCGTGTACGAGCAAGCCATGAAGGAAAGAGCCATGAAACACAAAAACGATGAGAGACGTAAGGATTTATTGGACGAAAACGATTTATCAACTGAAAGTTTCGGTGATTCGAAGGGCACATCTCGAGAATCAGGTCGACGGATCCTCGATCGGCGGATTAACGACGGACGATCTTCGATCTATGGACCAGTTACGGATAATCTTCAGAATACAACTACAAAATTCACGAATATAGGCGATTATAATGATTCTAGAAAGTTAAAATCTCGGAAATTCAGTCCGCAATCCCTCGATCGAAGTGACAGTCGATCTCTGATTCAAGGATCAGTCGCGGATGATCCTCGAAATCCAACTACGAGACTAACGAAGTTAGAAGATGAACAGGGTTTTACGAAAATCGGCGGCAAAGAGGATAATCGGGAGTCTCTCGAGCTAGAGAAGTGCGATAGGTCGGTGAATTTTTCAGAAAGTGGGAATCGCGAGGAAATGGCGAGGGATCGATTTCGTGGCGTAGCTCAGCCAGAAAATACCTTCGATTACACACCGACGTCCCTAGCAATACACTCGTCGTCGCGAATTCCGGGAGAGAGTCAATTTTCGAGACGAACGGAGAAGAATGAGTTTCTCAACGGCGATAACACGTTGCCTGATAACGAAAGCTTCCCAACAACCATTGAATTTTTTATTCGAACTGGGATTTCGTTCAGGAACAATACTGATGAGAATATTAATTATGATAGCGCGTCATCAACGATAAGATCGAACAGTTTCGAGGAGAACGTGCTCGCGCTATTATCGAAAATTATGATGTCGGAAACGCGCTCGTCGACGGAAGGTGAGCAGAGACAATATGGATTTAGGGCGTCGGAGAACACCTCGGATAACGTTAACGCGTTGAGAAACGTTTCGGTCGCGAGGAAGAACTCAAGTGCAGCCGCGATTCGAAGAGGTAATACGAGCGGCGAGGAGAGAAGAACGGAAAATGCTAATGTATCGACACAAATCTCGACCGTTCCTGCTTTTACAAGATTACGAAATCTCTCCTCTGCCGTTGGAATCACGCGGCTGGAAGAATTATCCGCGCCCACCGCCGCCGTCGCCGCTCGTTCTGCGGATAAATCATTGACGAAAATCCTGGAATTAAAAACTCGCGGTCCGTCGCCGACGAACGAGATACAGGGATCTCCCGACGACTCCGGGGATTTATACAGGGGCCGAGAATCGCGCGGAATGTATAGCTCGCCCGAGCGAGCGCCGAAAGACGTGAACTTGAAAAACAGTTACAAATTCCGGAAGCCCCGCCGGAAGTTGCGGAAGTCGAAGGGCGCCGCGAAGTTTCGCGGGGACAAGGGCGTCCGGGAGAAGTTGAAACGCTTCGGGAAGTCGAGCCGCGGATCGACGCGGAAGCGCGCGTTGTCGGATTTTAAACGCGACAGTAGTTTTCGGGGCGTGTTTTCGAAGCGTGAGAGACGTTTTCGAAGACATCTCCAAACCGGAAAGGAAGTTTTTAACATCGCGGACGCTCGGGTCAACGGTTTGACAGGTGTAGGCTCGCGCCGCAAAACGCAAGCTTTTGTAGATCACTATGCTCGACCTGAGATAGCTCACTCTAAGCGAAAGATATCGAATATTCGTGGAAACGAAAATCCGCAGAGACAAGTGATTTTGGAATCCGGTCATTCTCATGGGAAAGTCCAGCCCGAAGGGAACGATAATCCGTTCTACTCCAACAATAAGGATGGCAAAAAGAACAGCGTCGATAAGCGGATCGAGGACAAGTTCGTGCGAATAAGCAACGTCCTGAAGGAAGATTCTACCGAGACGGGAATTATTCAAGAAACTCCGGGGAATTTCAAAGTGGTTACAAAGAGCGAAGTCGCAAAAGCCGATATCCCTAAAATTCAGGATGAGCTGGGAGACAATTTGTTTTCGCGAGAAAACGGCAAATCGGACGAGCTGTTTGCGATTCACGGCAAAGAAATAACGCATGAGCAGCCTGCAGAATCGGATGATACGCAATTGAAAGAAAATCCTTTCGCGACTGTGGGATCTACAATGACAAGCGACCACGAAGTCACCACGATTACGTCACTAATTACTCGAAAAGAACCCGTTTCTTTCAAACCCGTCACCGATCCTCTTCCACCATCATCGACTATGAGAAAGCTTGATTACAATATCGCAATTGATGTTAATATATCAAAAATTCCGATTTATGCAACCGAAGTCGCAATGGGACGGACGAAAATCTTCACGCAAAATTTCCATGATTATTTCGAGGTCACCGATGATCCACTTAGAACAATATCTAGCAATTGGGCGAATAGTTCCAAGGAAGTGACTGAAACACTGAACAATCGAGATGGTACAGAAAACGCGAGATTCCTCAAACTTAACAACAATTCTTCGCGGATTGTTGCTGGTAATTTCGTGGACTCTGAAGCCTCGCCGATCGACTCGGGGCTCTCATCACGCGGAAGCGCTGCAATTACCGAACCTAAGGAAATTTCGTTGAGCGACGAGGAAGGAATAGGCTTTCGTTACACCGAGGATCCGCTTCTGGAAAATTCGGAGAGTTTTCTTGAGAGATCCCGGGAAAAGGAAGAGATCGCCGAGCTGGTGGATCGAATCGTGAGACAATACGCGGCATACACGCCCATCATGCCGGGCATGCCGACTTTCGACGTGATCACGGAAGCGGAAACCTTGCCGCTTGAAGAAGAGACGACCGTCACTCGGTTCACGACGACTTTGGCGACCACTACCAGGATTACGGACGTGGCTTTCCGACCTTCGATACGCCCGCTCGAAACGACGCCGCTCCCGGGAGAGATGCACGATGAGATCTCTCTGGACGAGGCCACCTTCGCGGACGAGACGGAAGCAACGACGACCACTCACGAAATGACTGTCTCTAAATCGAGATTTCGACCTGGGAGACCTCACGCAAACACCTCACCAAAAGCAAAAGTACGAAAAGTATCAAATAAAACTGGAAAAAACGAGAGACGACGACAGAAAATTACCAATCGTATTGCAAACACGAAAATAACGGATGCGGAAGGGGATCACCCTTGGTATCGAACTACAGAAGTGCAGCAGATAATCGCAGCGAACCGATCTGAGCCTGTACAGAAGACTGAAGGACAGAGGAAGAAGCATCGCTACAAGTCGGAGACAGATTACTTTCAGGACACTTCCTCAGCGTGGACTTCATCAACGATGGTCTCTTCCGGTGTCGCGCAGACGAGAGGCAAGAGATCGGACTTCATCCGCGCGGCAGGCAATCGCGATTCCTCGGTATTCTACGACTACGAGTGCGGGGATGAAGAGGCTCGGCGAAGTGGAAGAACGGGTTTGAATAAAAACGCAGAGTCTCCGAATATAACGGGGTCGACTGAATTACGTTCTACAATTGAAAAAAGATTAGCCGACGAATTGGATTATCCTGCGAGCCGTGGATCCACTCGGCACAGTTGCGAAAGTCGAGACCAGGCACAAAAGCTCAATGCCGCTCTTCAAGATATTGCAGCGCGTAATGTCGGGCTTCGTACCGTTAAAGATAATCTCGAGTCGAACGCGCAAAAGAAAGAACAAGATGTGCAAGGTAATCTGAAGAACTTCATCCTCTTGAGGCTGCGTCACATGAAAGATGGCGCAGTTCATAAATTCGACGAGGATATTTCTTCGCGGTATCGTGAAGCTACGTCGATGTCGCTCGCTACTCCGCCATCAGGCCCGGCAAAAATCCCGTCGTCACGGACGGACCTTTCCGGATCGGTGCGCGAAAGATTGGAAATAGATCGACGATCGGAGAAACACGCGTTCGGTGAGCAAATGGTGGCCGAGATCGACCGGATCGCGGTGGTGCGAAGAATCGCGGTGAACGTGTCGGGGAACGCAAGAACCGCGAGCGCGAGCGATTTGTCGGATCGCGGTTTCGCACCGCGTGCGAAATCGTCTGCGGGTGTGGTATCGCGGACTCGCGCAAGAAGTCCCGGGTACCGAGACAAAAGTCGTGAAACGGATACTGTCATTCGCGGCGCGAAATTGATGATACCGGACGATAAGGGCGAGACGCGCGAGCTCGACGTAGCGGCTAAAAGTGTCGATAAAAAGATCCCGCCGCTTTTCGTCGGGCGACAGCGAGGACGCGAGAACGCGAGGAAGATTAATGAAAATCCCGCGGATTGTCGCGTTTACGCCGGAAAGCAATACCTCCGACGACGTCCTCGAGGCAAGGTGTACGACACGGTCCGCAAAATAATCAATAAGATCAAGGGAAAGTTATCATCGGTAACAGGCAAGGCGGACACCAAGAAAGGTCGCGCGGGAAGCGAAAAACGCGCCGATCGATCGCCACCAGATTGGCATCGATCGGGTAGACGACTGTTGTCTAGCGGAGAACCTGGCTACGAGAGTATCGACGACGAATATTACGCGAACGATGAAAGCGAGACGGACCGGGAGAATGACTGGAGCGATAATGAAGCTATTGCCAAGAGGGATGATCTAACGTACCTCGAGAATCGGTCCGGCCGGCGCAGGGATCGGGATTCACGGAAATTGGTGCCCGAGACGGATCGATTGGCAGACGGGAACGCTGATGTTGCACGAGCTATGATGCCGGAGGAAAGAACAGTTGCTGCCTGCGATGCAGCGATGCTCTCTGACGATATGCACGCGAACAGCGAAGAGGCAATCTCAAGGTTATTAATACCAGATATTAATTTCGATACAGACGGGATTTTCATTAACGCAAAAATTTCTATGTAGTAGGTACTCTATAAGAGAGTAATAAAAAAGTAATTAATATCATTTTTTATTTTTATAGAAATATATTTTTCCCATAATTCTTTATAAATTCTGAAAAGCTGATTATTAATGCTATTCATTCTGTTGATAATGTTATTGATTGTTAATGCTTATCGTAGCAATATTAAAGTTATCTGGCGAAAACATGAAAGAGCAATGTATAGAAAATTGAGATAAAACTCGTTTCATTAAAAGAAAATACGCGGTAATTATTTCAAATAATACGATGAAATTCGATACAAAAATAGCATCCATTTAAACTATCTATACGTTTATATATGATCAGGTCATTATTATCATTAATTACGGCATTACGGTAAAAATTACAGGAATATCGAGAAGAAAGTTACGAATAAAAATACAAACTTTCAAGATATCGAAGTTACTCCCGAATCGACTGATCTTTCGAGTTTCGACGACGATAAGATGTTAGAAGTTCCTCTCGAAGCAGAAGAAAAATCTATTGTCCAAAGCACTGTCGACAATAATACCTCTCAACAGGAAAACAGTTTCGATAATTCTGAAAATATTTCAAGAAATTCACGAGACGACAAAGAAGTTAACGAGGAACCATTTTCCTCTCGCGAGAAGATCAACGAAAATAATTTATTTGATGAGACAAGAGATGAATCTCTTTACGAAACCCAGCCGACATTTGCTACGACAGAAATTGTAAACTCCTCTGTTATGAATAATCAAAATCTACCCAGTGCTGGAAAAATACCATCGAACATCGATCTATCACAAAGCTCGACAACGCCAAAAACTGAAAGGAGCATCAAAATCTCGCTAATTGGGAAGATTCAGGTGCATGGTGGTTTCAATCAGACGCCAATGCTGATAAGCTTTGATGCCATTCCTGACGGGTCTTCAGCAACACAGTCTTCGGTTTCCACAGGATTGTCGAACACTATCAAGGCGATTGAAACCACCGCCATTAATCTCTCTCTGAATGATTCAAATGCGGGGTCTACGTTTGATCTCTTGTCCATGAGCGAACGTGCAAATGACGAAGCGAGTGATTCACTTAACACGATATCGGACGAGAGTCGGGAAGCCGAAGAGACGAACGCGAACGAAGTCGGGATAAACTCTCGCGAGAAGTTTTTCGATTTAACGCGAAGAAGTGAAGAGGAACGAAAGAGGGCGAAAAAAAATCCCTCCCGAATCGAGAAGCGATTGGACAAATATAACACGAACCCAAGATCGGCCAAGCAGGTTTTTCTAACGGATTACTCGGTCGAACCGAACGGCAAAGTGAGCAGAACGAACGTCGGAAGGATGATTTCCGAGCGAACCGGAGCGGGCGGAACGATTGGCAAACTGGATTCTCGTTCATCCGCGAATCCGGTGCACTTTCCAGACATTTTGGGATCAGTCCTGGTCAACAACGATAGTCTAAGAGATCAGGACGCGATTATAGAACCCCGACGTCGAAACGAAACGAACCGATCCAATTCGATCGAGATTGACCCAACAAATACGACTTCAAATACCACTCTTCATATTGTACCGTTGATGCATATCAGTACCGAGAAACCGAACGTCGATCTTGCGTACAGCGGAAGAACCGGGACGACGTGTTGCCCTTGCGAGGACCCGCGGAACGCTACTTCCGGCGGTTGTTACAGAATGCCCGCGACCGTTCGGAAACTCGAAATTACAGAGACGACTTCGCGCGAGTTGCAAACTTCGAGCAATTATCGGAATGGCGATCCTACCGAAACTTTTCCGCCCAGATTCTACGAAACGACCGCAAACGACCGGAATGCGGTAACCATGAGATCCTCACCGTCAACGCGATCGCCGAACGGCGTCCTTGAAGCTGCAGCTAAATGCACAACAAACGAGGGGCATTCTATCGCGACACTGTCTGGTAAATGCAACGATGGCGCGATTAATGCAATTCGCGTGAGAAACTTGATGGCCATCGTGAGATTCATGATGAAGCTGTTGAGAATCGTCGTGGAGGACGAAGAGCCTCCTTGTCCCAGGGCTCAGACCGGCGAGACGGTGATTCACGTGAAGAACGTGGTTATTAACGCGTCGAGTCACGTGGAACGGCAGAAAAGTACTACCGATAGGACGATAATAAAATCAGGAAGAACAAGGCAGGAACACACGACCGCGGGATGGCGAACGACAATCATAAAAAGAACGCGCGAGGAATCGTCGCCTTTGAGCGACGGTGCTTTTGAGCCATTTACTGAAGCACCGTCTCATCCGGCAGCGTCCACCTCTTCCGATGAAGTGTCCAAGGACGAAGGGCCATCCACGCTCTTTGAAACTTCCACGGGAAAGGAAGTATACACCTACACTTTATCGAGCACGACTTCTTTCGCGACGGTCAAGTCCTTTCTATTTTACGAGCCCGCACGAAAGTCGCTTCGCAAAGGCGCCTCTCGGAAAAATACCGGAGTCGACCCAACGGGTGTGAAACAAAATTCGAGCGTTTCCTTTAAAGACACGAAGGACGCGTCGGGAGGAAAGAAGTCTCGATTGGACGGCAGCCAAACGAATCGTTCGTCTTCGTGGTCGCGGGACCAAGATCGAAGTTCCGCCGATCGGCTTCACATCGGTAAACAAGGAATTGCTACCGCGACAAATTCTGCGGATAAAATCGGATCTTTTCAGGCGAGATATTTGGCAAGGAGTGAAAACGTCGGGTTTCGGCAGCCGGAGTCAACGGGCGTCACTAAGGATACTGTCAGACCGATACTTCCGCGCGATATCGATGTCTCGCGAAATGCTTTATCAGAAAGAATCGGTGCAGCGCGAGAAAACAGGCCCGAGCGTTCGAAGAAATCGAAGAAGGCCAGGAAGGCGGGGGTATCAGATCGGCGTGCCGAAACGAGAACGAAATTGCTTAACCGTTCCAGGAGAGGAGGTCCTCCGGGAGATTGGATCGGGGAACATCGGGCGGCCGCGCGGCGACTGTCGATCGATAAGAAACTGCGGGAATCGCCGCGCGAAGTGCCGGACGGAACTGCAACGCTGGGAAAAGTCGTATTTCGGCGCGTCCGCGGCAAGATTAACCGTCCTCCTGACCCAAATCTCGTTAGCGGTAGAAGTGATTCGTTTAAGATCGAAGGGAACGTCGCCGGAAATGGCCCTCTGGCAAAACTTTCGACCGATGATGCTTTATTCGCCGTCGGCGGGGAATTGAGTTCGTTAGAAAGAGATGATACCACGGGAAATGCAATTCGATATTCAACTTCTTCATTAATGAACGATAACGTTGGCACTTCTAGAATCGGCAGAGAAATCGTGGATAAACATACAAGGTCTGTTATCACATCAAAAACAACATGATTAATTCTTAAAAAAAAAAAAAGTTAATATAAAATATTTAATTAAATTTAATTAGGCTTAAATTGTTTACGTTTACTTTTTATCGCTTTCTTGTGAATTTTTCAACAAATTATCTTGAAGGGGACGTTCAGTTATAAAGAAAAATGTCTACATTATCCAAGAATGCTCTATGTAATTAGTCTTATTATCTCTACATGACAGATCTCGTAATTTCACATTGTCTCATAGAATTCCGTACAAGAAACGAGATGTCAGCGAGCGTCGCGATTTCCGGAAAGGTAATCGCGTACTTAGAGAACGACAGAAAGCCTCGAGCCCGATGAGGAGGAAGACAAAGCAGCGGAGGAAAAAGAAGAGGAAAAAGGGCAGTCGGCGGACAAGAGATATTTCGGAGACTGAAAACCAGCGGCGTTTCAAGAGACACTTATTAATGACGTCTCTCGAGTCGGAGGATGACGCCGATGACGCCGCGGCAAGATTTTCGAGACGCCACGTCGCCGTGAAGAAAAGAAACGCTAAGAAATTTCGGAAGTCCGCGGGAAGCAACGCGAGTAGACGGCGGCGGCGCAAACGTGACGGAAGTCGAACGGTCGATGGATCGGAAGCCGATCCCGGCGCGGCGCAAATCCGCGGTGGTCAAGACTGCACGGATCGCCGACACCCGCCGAATATCGATGCGGCCAGATATCTCGAGTCCGCACATTGTTTGCGCTTTAGTGATTTATGGTAGGTCGCCTATGGGGATTTAAGGGGATCGCGGGTCGAATCCGTGATTCATGTGGAATATAACGTTTGTTTCATTGAGAAAAGGGATGCAGCCGAACGCGAGCTTTTTCTCGACGTTTATTCCAAAGCGCGATAAAGTTAGCGAACCTAGCGATTATATAACGGAAAATATAAAGAAAGTTATACACACAATGTGACAAAATTCGAAAGTCCGAGAAAGAGGTAAATTTAAATTGTAACAATAAATTGAGAAGAAGAAGAGACAGAGGGAAAACAAAGAATATAGATATGATTTTTCATGCATAAACCGTGAATGCAAAGTATTATAAAATGTATGCATAACGGTGTTATTTTTGTTAATTTACTGACTGAAAATAATGCCATTATTTAACAGGTAACAGAAAAACTTTCGTCTCATTTGTTTACGGAGACTGTGTTGTTTTACCTGTCAATAAAGTTTATTAAAAATACTGCGAGACAGTCGTGCACATAATAGCGGCATGGGCTGATGGTTTATTAAAACATTAAAATGACAGCCAATGGCTCTCGATTACTTATTTTCAGTTTTACGTATACAATGCTATGCGCTGCAACAATTGCAGACTATAGACGCAACAAAAGCAAAGATGAGTGCTTTGTTTCGCGCTTCCGGTGGCCTCTGCGGTTGACGTGCCGCAAATTAATTAACAGATAATCGATACAAAGATACTTTATAACGTTATATTTCAAAGGTTTCCCCATGGTCCCCATACATACACTAAATCGACTTTCGCAACTTTCTATTTATCGATTACAAATTTATCATTATTATCAACTTCAAAATTAATTATCAAAGTTCGGTGAAAATAAATCGGGAAAATTCTTCTCAATCCTTCCAAGGTATTCCGTGTATCAGTTGGAAGATCCTATCGTCGAGCACACGGTGTATCTTCAGGTTTACGAAAAACGCGCTTTAGCGAACGGATCGACTTACTGGGAGGATCTCACCGGAGATTCCGTAGTCAGGTGAGAGAGATAGAGAGAGATAGAGAGAGAGAGTTTAAATGCGCACTCGAGTATGTTCGAAGCGGCCCGATAAACTTCACGCTAGACAGGTCGTTTATGCCATCAGATTGGGCACGTTCAACAGGCACCATAGAGGCAGCCAAGATACGATCGCTTTCGCCTACAAGGAAGTGAAAATGCCGGGACGGGAGGAGGGCGAGGTTCCTAATTTGGATGTCGTTCGTAATCGTCTTTTGGTACCGTCGTCGGTGACATCAAAAGGCTCTGAATATCCTGCCGAAGGTATATCGAACCCGGAATATTTCAATGCCTTCCTTTCAAAATTTCACACGTGAGATTATGTTTTCTAATAGAAATTATCGTATGGAACGGAGAGCGAATAATTATCTAAATCTAAAACAATGATTGTGCAAGATTTTTATCCGTAATTAAAAAGGCCAAATAAGTCTTATTTAAAATATACCAAAAATGTGTGTAATTGCAATTTCATCTGAATTTTAATCTTTCCTTATCAAAAATTTAATCGAGATTTTTAAATAGCGAACTATCGAATGTTGAAAGATACGAAGCTCAAATCACAATATATGTATCAAAATTTCAATTTTCAACTATTACGTCGTTCAATAAAATTTAGTGTAAGAATTTTAAAAGCCTGATATTTGAAAAATAATTACTTAGCTGTTCGTGACTATAGATTTTGCCGATAATGTCACCAAGATGACTTTGCGAAGATGTCAAGTCAAGAGTTCGGGTAATTAATCTAATGTGACATTTTGTTAAACGATAATATTTTGTCGTGTTCAATGTAGACAAATCGGGTGAGTATCTCGTGATGCCAGCGAGCAGCATCGACGAGAGTGGGAACGAGTGCGACAAAGCGGGCGTGGGATTCGCGGCGTTTGCGAGGCAACCGGACCGGTGTGAACGTGTCAGGGGAACCTGTTTGAAAAATCAGCCCCTGGCCTACCGTAGGCGCGACGCGGTACGTATGACAGGTGCAATAAATGAAACAACACTGGAAATGGCCTGTCCTCGAGCTATCCGCGGGCCGTCGCGTCGCCGCTTCGAGCTTCGTGCGAAGCGAGCGCGCGAGACGCTTTAAGTGGATGGCGGCCCCGCTCCTCGCCGTGTAACATGATTTATCGCGCACGAATTTAATGCTTATACCCGCATAAAACGTTTGCGAGGGGTGATTTGTCCTGGCGACGGAAACGGACAGTCGCATACAAATCGGTCGCTGGTACAGAGGGACAGCGCCACGCGGATTTTTGTACGTTCGCCTCTGTGATACGCGAGACGAGGAATTCGAGCCGTCTCTCGTTTTGGGCGAAATACCGAATCTGTCTCGCGTTCATAAAAATGTCCGTTGTTACATTTCAAATCATTGTATCGCGGATTCGCGTTTTTCTCCCGCGGATTCTATTGCGAAACGGCGCATTGTAGGTATACGTTGCTAGACATTTGCAACGTGCAAATTTGGGATTCGTCCAAGATTTTTTGCAGCTTTTTACGTTTTAAATCATTCTCAAACGGTTTCCGCTCCAAAGAGCTTACGAATTTGACAGTTCACTCTATTGGATCATTTGGAAATGCGAAAATTACAATTTTTGCAAGTCTGCGAGACCATATTAATATCAAAATATTAAAAATCGTAAACAAAAAAGTATATACGGAATTTCTTATAAACGGAAATTCTTTTATCGGGAAAGGGCAAGATCTATCGATTAGGTTTCGCTTGTCGAACTTTAGAAACGCGTGAACTATGATACTTACGTCATCGCGAGGTTTATCGGCGAAAGCAGACGACGGTCGCGCGTCACGAACATGTGCCGGAAACCACCTCGCGTACCCGCGAACATTTCCGCCAGCCGGTTGTCGAAGGTCGGCCCGCTGTTCGATCTAGTGTCACATGTCGACAGGAAGCTAGCGCGGCCGGGCGACCTGGTTGCTACTTCTTGAGCAATTTCGCATCCGTGCCGAGCGAGCCCATCAAGTACAGCGCGAACGGAAGCGGAAGTCACGAGTTCCTCGCCCTGGAGTACCATTCGCCGCACGTGTCTGCGATCGACATCGAAGTCGAAGCGGGTTACAATGCCACGCTTGCGGGAGGGTGAGTCTCGAGAGGAGCGATATCTATCTACCCCTATAGATGACTAACTAGAGATTACCAACTAACCCAGTCCGCTTACTTACACTTCGCGCGTTAATTCCCTCGTAATCCGATTTTATGATTACTCCGAATGGCTCAGTGTTGGCTGGGTATATCTCTTCTTTGAAAGAAGTTTATACCTAAAGTTTCGAGAGTAATGAATAGAAAAGCGTCAATAAACGCGACTCTAGTGTCGATAGATAATCTACGTTATATTAAAATATTAATTTAAAGCGTTTAGAATTCTAACGATATTTTATATATAAAAATAAGTTACTAATAATATTTTATGAATAGAAATAAATTTCTTAATAAAAAAGTTTCTATGTAATTTTTTGAGTTCTTCAGATGTATCGCAGATATTTTGCAGATTGAAGCAAATTGATATGTGGCCGAAATGAAAGATATTCCAATATAATCATCGACTAAATTTTGATTGTTTAAAATTTTTAAATCTTAGATCTCTAGGTCGCATCAGCGAAGTGCACGTGGATAGCACGGCACTCGATCACACTGTCGTGACAGTTGTGATAACTAATATGGGACTGACTTCGATGTCTTATCGATCAAGAATCGCGAAATGTCCCGACAATCTTCCAGAATCTTGGGTGAACGCTACGTTTCCTAGAAAAATAATTCAACCTCGACGGGATCAATCAGTGAGCTTGGATCTCTACGGCGAGCTGCCTATAAACGAATTTCATTGCTCTGGTAAATTTAACAACCCAATCAGAATAATAAACTATAATCACTTTTAAGGCCCGTATCTTTAAATAATATCTAAGCAATGTTAAAGTTAAGACTCTCAACTTTACATTCAATTCTTTTGACCCTGAAATGATTTTTTTCACGAATGTGACAAAAAGAAGGAGAAAGTTTAGTTTCTCGTAAAGTTATCGAACTACAGAATATCGTAAACAATTTTTATTGTCGCAATGCACAAAATATATGCGAGAAATTACGCGTAAGAAATCATTCGAGCAAACATTGGGCGGTTACGTTTCCAGTACAATTGCTGAATCGTCTCGGGGGATTAGTGGCCACCAGGAGGATAAAGATACGGAAAATGGATCGTTGCTCCTGCATGTTGCACTGCTTATGCGCGTGCATGGGTGACGCGCGTGGTTGCAGACCGATGTCCCCGGAGCTTTATCACGCCGCTGGATTTCGCGGTCCAGTTCCTACAGCGTCCCGCAAAATTTTCGCGGAAACCGTAGACGTCTTATTTTTCATTATCTCATCGATACTGCTCTTATTTTTCATGGGTCAGTAATCATACAGCAGTTTCACTTATGTTAATAGTTTCTAAACTTACCTATACCTATTAATTCCCGAAGATGGACTTCCGTGTTTACGATTTGTAATTATTTCTAACTAATAAAGCGTTTTTAACGCATATTATTTTTTATTTTTCCTAACAAAATTCCTAATAAAGTTTCCTTAGCTGATATTTAACACATAATTTATATCTTTATAATTTACTTAATTATTTTACCCCAGCATTATACGATCTAATCTCTAATATATATGTAATATTTATAACGATATATGAATTTTGAGGTATATTTCTCGTAGGTTTCCTGAAATGGTTGATCGGCTTGTACATACCGGTGGTAGGTCGTTCGGGCTTGGATTCTCTATTGGAAACTAGTGGAATGTCGGAGTACTTCGAACGAGAATTAAAATATAAATGCGTGGTGACGGATGAGCATGGTGCCCCGGTGCACCCAGATACGCGCAAGAGAACGGTCAGGATATGCAGCAGGTACAGTGAGATAGCTGTTACAGTACACTACAGTACAGTAAAACAAATATATAGATAAGTGCATGAAACGTAACGCGATTTTATTCTGCAGGAAAGCGGAATTCTTCTTAAACACGATGTTCTTTTTGATTTTCCCATTCGCAATTTGCTGTCTTCGTCTTAAGAGGTCCTTTCGTCGACCCGCCCGAAGACGTTGCCGCTCGGATGAATCTAAAGTAAGAACCCTCCCGTTCCGTCTTTACGTCGCATGTGAAATTGGAGCAGAATTTCGCGACGTAACGATCCTTCATCCCCTTCCTTGTGACATGTACCGCGTCTTTTCGCCTAGATCAGTTTGACGAGCGACAGAAGCGAACGTCCAAGAACGATCTGCGTGAGCACTTATGGCGATAGTCGAGATTCGCGGATGGAAGCCGAGGACACCAAGTACGTGATAGACGAATTGAAGAAGTCTGAGGAATCGTTACGGAGTCGTAATAAAAATAAAGTAAGAAACAAAAAAGATGACGATGAGTAATAGTAGTAAGGAGGTGAAGAATAGATTATATATGTGCAATAAATCTTCAACTGCTTTTTGTTCTCTTTGATGATATCTAATTAGAGACAGAGATAAAGTGAGAGAGCGAGAGCGAGAGAAAGAGTGAAAGAGCCATTTCAGTGATAAAAACCGCACATATTAAATGTTTTGTGTTTTATTAAATTACTATTAAAGAAGCAAAAATAATTTTAATTTAGATTTATAATATTTAACGTTAAATGCGGTACATTTAATTAATGTCGTAATCAATATTTTTGAACTTGCTTTATGTGTTTTTCCTGAAAGAAGAAATAAAATTCTCTTTAGTGTATTCATTTATGAGTTTTACGTGAAAATAATCACGCGTTAGTTTTGATTATCTAAAATATTAAGAATACCCCGGGGATCATATTTGGAAATCCAATTTATCGTCACACTCCGAAAGTAGAATATATATGCGTATACGTAGAGAGATTAGAGAGATTAGAGTGCAGAGAGATTAGAGCCCCGGATACGTGTAAAATATAGGAAGAACGTAAACGCGAAAGCGCGCACCAGCGAATGGGATGGTACGTGATTCCAAAATGGCAAATAGGGGCTACGACGACGATTGGCCCGATAAAAGCGATGTTTCATTTGTGCATACGCGTAATCCGCTATTCGTCATAAATGCGACAATAAAGTAGTTGTTATTTGTCATAAACTGTGTGTGTGTCGTTGGAATTTCGGGAGAACGAATGATCCGTTATGCCTATTTTTAGCACTCCTTTTTTTTTTATACTCAAGCGCGGTTAGGTACTTTTGGATAATTATTATCGTTTGCGGCCATTAAGTGCGTAATTTATCGAGACAGAGACGGAGAAAAGAAAATGATACCGTTGCGACTTTTATTCTTTCAGAGAAACAGTTCCACAAAAGAATACCATTCGCGCCATTAACGCTCAGGAACTCGAAATAAGTGTGACGTAATTGCTACAGAAATCTGAAAAATCGTCTTGAAAGTCTGATGTTCAAGATATCTTTATAGTTAATGTGTTAATACTAAAATAATATTGTAATGTATGAAATATTATAATCAATAAACGTAATAATGATTAGTCATTTATACTATAATATTAAAAATAGGAAATAGTATGCGTTTCATCGACATTAAGTTTGGAAAAAAGGAATAAAACTTGATATTCTTTTCTATTTGTATAATTATGCTATACATACTGGTATAAAGTTATTATAATTATCATTACGTATATTGTGTATAATGGTGCATCATCAGCTTTTATGTTCTCGGATATAAGTATCAACCATAATGAAAATAATTTATATATGCAATTCAGAGCAGGCTGAAAGAGCGAGGAAGAGAGGAAGCGCAGGAGGGTGAGGAAGAGAGGAGGGGGTCCACGAGAGTTATGCGCAATGCGGTTGTTCCGCGAGACTCGTAGAATTTGTGACCGCTTCCAGCGGATATCTACGGCGCGGGCGGGTATATCCCGGGTCTAACCCATTTTTTCGTTGAGTACTATTTATGTACACCATCTGGATGTAAATATTCATGCGGGACGCGCGTGCATATTTGCCGTGCGCCGCGTTCCTAGCCGTGGCGGATCGAAATAAATGCCCGCCTCTCGCGGAAACTGAAATTTCAACCCGCGGAGATGCGCGCTCGCCGCGCCGGTGCGGCTTCAACCCTCTTCGATCGGACGAACGCTCCCGCCGGTGTTTTATTCCCGTCTTCGATACTTCAGTACGACGGGAACTGTGTTATCGTAACTCACATTTGTCTACTTTCGCGGTCGGGTTCGTCGATTTTTAACTCTGCGACGAACGGTCTCCTAACGAAGAGCTGCAAAAACTATGATGTGACAGAGAAATGGCTCTAGAAAGTTTTTGATTCAGTTATTCTCTGTGAAGAGATAAAACTTAAGATTAATCTGAATATTTATCCGAAGAAAAGGAAAATAACTTAGTAAAAAAACGAGAAATAGAAGTTTGTCAAATGTATTTGCGGTTCACGATGCATCCTTAACTATGATAAAAATAATAGAGTTATTTTTTTATTTACTGTTTAATTATGCTATGATACAAATTCTCAAAGTTGTCGATTAATTATTTCGTAACTGTGTTTAATGATTAGTGAGTCAAACAATATATTTCACAATATTATAAAATCTACTATGCTTAGATATGTATATTTCACGGCATCAATATAATCTAATTTTAATAGATTAAATTATCTAATTAATATCAATCATATTTTGCTAAAATTAGTATTACTATGACAGAAACATTAAATAAATATACAAGTAAATTAATTTTATGATTATTCCTGATATCTAATTTATATGTAACGAAACGATAAAAGTATCATATATATTTCTAAGTTCATGAAGATCATATATAATGACGATTCAAAAATTAAATTAGATTCCTGTCAATCAAATTTTGGATGCCAGAAAAAAATAGTTAATCATAGTTGCGGAAGTGAAAGTAATTAGTCGGTTGTAAGTAAGAGTACGTGAAATAGCCTGATGTGGCGCACATTCCAGAATTAATTTGTAGTATCTATTCATTTAAATGTCGATGATTATCGTGAGGCTGGACATCGTCGATCCAGGAATGAAAAAGTCTGCTCACTTTCCAACCGGGATTTTGTGCAAAATCGCGCGTACGCTTCTCATAACGCATAACTAGCGCGCAGAGCCTATGCAAATGTACACACCTGCCGACTTCCGCGTTCTTGTGTACGGCGCCGTGGAGAAAGGCCGCTCTTTTGCCATTGTAATTCGGTAGCCTCCGGGCTCTCTCTCTCTCCCTGGATCGGCCGTACTCCACTGACCACACGAGAACGGTAAATAGATGGATACGGGCGGAACGGAACAATGGCGAGATGGGTAACGTCGGATAGACGGATGCACCGTCTAGGTTTTCGCGATCGGGTTCACGTCTCATGTAGGAGTGGATGCAAAAAATCGGACGAGCAAGCAAGACGAGTTTTATTAAAGATCTTATCGTGCGTGAATAATGATAACTCTGCCAGCAGCACCGTCTAGATGCAAAATTCAATCGATCCGATCTTTCTAATCAAACTTTCTCACATTCTGGGTAACAAATATTTAGTTTAACGACTTTTTAATTTTTTAATCTGAGTTTTTCAGGAGAGAAACGATTTAAGACGCCGACTTTCGCAACTATAGAACAGTCATAAATATAATAAACGTTCGGGCCATGAAAAATCGGGTTTGTCGTAAAAGAAAACTTACAATATTCTACAACATTCTACTATAGTACTATCTTACGTAAAATTTTATGGTTTTCTACCAACAACAAGAAGTAAATATTTCAACAAAAGAAGCGAAAGTGCGAAAGTTCTGTAACGAGGCGTAAAACTTGCGTGGATATGTAAAATGTAACGAATAATGCTCTCGCAGAGATCGTTATTCGTGTAATGTCTTCGGAACAGAAACTTGCGGTTAATTTCTACTTAAGATATAAAAAAATATAAATGTTCTAACGTATAGTTAGACAGTTAGACTATCGTACTTGCAATATACGTAATCGGCTACTTTCCGAGAATTTCGTTAATGCACTCGCGGGATCGACGAGAATTAACGGTGCTCTTCCGAGATGCCGACATTCAAGGTTACTCACGAGATAACGCGAGTTTTCCGTCGTCACGAGGAGCAACCGGGCACATACCAAATGTTTATACCTGCGATTACACGAGGAAACCCCCGAGGATAAGAGCAACTTTGGTTCGAAGAAGGCAGCTGCGGTGGCGGCTGCACCTCTCACGCCGGAAATAAATAAACTGACTTTTCTTCCCGCTGAGGATATCGCGGTCGCTCGGTTGCTCCGGGGCTACGGATGTTGATGTTCCGTAGCTCGCGAGACGTCTGAAACGTGGCAGGAAACCCTTGGAGCATCGCCGGCGCTCTTGGAAGTTCCACTCCTCGCGTGTGTCGCTTTGTTTTAATATGGCGAAGTAATGGAATTGTTGCGAGCAGCGGCTCGTCTGCTGTTGCCGTCACGGAGTGTCTCGTGAGAATGAGGATAACAGCGCGTAGTGTTATCTACACTCACCTGCAAAAAAAAAACCGCCCACATATGAAATCAGCGCTAGAAAGCATCAAATTCAAAGTTACGTATCTTTGTGAAAAATGATCGCAGAGCGATGTTTAAAAAAGCATTTTAAAGCTTGAACCCTCAACTTTCGAATGCTTCAAGGCTCGTTTCGATAATGCTAATACCAGCGGCACAATACTGTTTTTTAGAAAAATAATCTTAAAATGCACTACTCACTTCAAATCGTCATAACTCAGTGAAAAAAAATGGTAGCGCAATTATTAAAAAAGCATTTTAAAGAGAAAATGTTAAGTTTTACGAGACAATCAATAAAATTTGGAGAATAAATTTCGTTCTCCCCGTACACGCCATCAAAGTTTAAGTTTATTCTTCAATTCTGCAAGGTCTATTTTAAATTAGCGCCGTTTGCAGTAAAATCTTCGCAGAGAAACGCTTATAAAGCTTAAATTCTCAGCTTTCAAATGCTTCAAGGCTCGTTTACCTGCGAAAATTTTACTACAAATAGCGCTAATTTAAAATGGACCTTGCAAAATTCAAGAATAAATTTCAACTTTGATAGCGTGTACGGGGAGAACAAAATTTATTCTCCAAATTTTATTGATTGTATCGTAAAATTTAACATTTCCTCTTTAAAATGCTTTTTTACTCATTACGCTACCATTTCTTTTCACTGAGTTATGACGATTTGAAGTGAGTGTGCATTTTAAGGTCTTTTTTCTAAAAAACTGTATTGTGCCGCCGGTATTAGCATTATCAAAACGAGCCTTGAAGCACTCGAAAGCTGAGAATTCAAGCTTTAAAATGCTTTTTTAAACATCGCTCTGCGATCATTTTTCACTAAGATACGTAACTTTGAATTTGGTGCTTTTCAGCGCTGATTTCAAGTGGCCAGTTTTTTTGCGGGTGAGTGTATAATAGCTCGGCATTGACCGCTCGCGCGCTCGCGACGTAATCAACAAAGCAAAGCAGAGCGTCCTACCTGTATGCTTGATCGAATCGGAATGAGTGTACCTTATGGCTGTGCGTCGTTTACACGCAGAACCCTCCTTATCATTTACTTGTGCGACAAAAGCCGTAAAAGAGATATAAATAATACATATAGATAATGAATGTATATAAAATATGTTTTATATACATATAGAAAGAAGAGAGACAGACGTATCTATCAAATTAATTATATAAAATTAATTATAAATTTCACTAATTGTAAATTTAGATGTAAATTAATAGTGAAAAATGTACATTAATCATATAAATATATTTACTGAATATATTACTATTTTACTTAAAAATCGTTATATATTAAATGTATTGCGTTAAGTATTTTATTATATTTTATACTTCGAAATAAAAAGAACAGGAAGAAAGAATTTATTATATATTTTTCTTATTATATATTATAAAATTTACAAGAAATGGTAAAGGGACGTCAATTTTTAGGCAATTTAGATATAAATTTTTCTTAACAAAAATTTAAATAGAGTTCAAGTTGTATTGTGTGTCTAATTAATTAATAAATTTTATCGCATTGATAATTAGATGTGGCTAAATTAATCTAAAGATTGTCAAGAAATTTCGTAAATTAATGAATTATAATAAAGATTTATTCTTTTGTATAACGATATTGTGATAACGGAATAAACTCATGTAATGTTCAATTGCAAATAATTGTAACGTAACGTTAACGTAGTCATCCCTTTTAAAGTCCTCCCTTTCAGACGGCACGTTTCTCTGTAAACACATAGAGATGCATAGGAGACACTGCATTCGTCTCCGTCGTTGACGGAGGTAAGTCACGTTCACGAATGATAAATACGACGAGTTTACAGGAGCGATGCGCACAGTGTTGTATCAATTTCGTTTGTTGAAACTTAGCGTTTCAAAAAGTCAATGTTTAGATACGACAAATAAATTTTGCAATAAAAATCATGAGCCGTCACTTTTTTCCTTCCTATGGACCTTCGCCATTCTCTTTATCCACATTTGCGTATTTTATTTGTACTTGTATAAGAATCAAACCTTTCTCTGCCGGGAATACGTTTTGCAACATTGCACAATGTCGCGATAAGTATCGTAGAGCCACATCCAGCGCATCCTACGTTACCGTGCCGTAAAGATCCCGCGTAAATAATTCCTCCGCGCCGAGAGTTTCGCGAATAAAACTTTCCCGGGCGATTTATATGATATATATAATACATAGCGGCTGAAAACGCTTTCGATCGCGCTCCGTGGTTCGTGCGATCGCGCGCGCGATGTTTTTCCGCACGCGCGCCCGTACACTCTCGTGATAAGCTGAAATTAAAGAAAACCGCACAAACCGGTTCGATTCGCGATACAGCGAGATACAACAGCCCGCGCGCACATCTGCCGCTGAACGAATGCGCTGCATCTGAGAGCGCACAAATGGTGATTACGAGAACAAAAGGGCGAACACCGTGAATATATCCTTCGTAGTACGCCACCCCGGTGCGCGGCCGGTCTCTTTCTTTCCTCACTTCACCCCCTTTCTCCCTCCCGCCCTTTTTCACAATTCGCGATCTTTTGTCTTCCTTTCGTTGACTCTCCGGACTTTTTGCTCTTTGCCTTTCGTCTATAATTCCTACCGTTTTTAGTATACTCCTCCTCGCATTTTTACCTGGCGAATTTCAACGTCAATGGCTTATTGTGAGCCGAATGAAAGGCGTGCTCGAAATAGTCATGCAATGACGTCGCATAATGTCCGGATAATGAACGTTCGCGCTGATGAAACGAGACTTTCGGATCGTATAAATATAAAATAATTACGACTGAGGCTACACAAACGGAAGCAGCTGTGTACCGGTAAAAGCTGCTCCGATGTAATCAGTCTTTATAAATTAGCGCGAAATTCGTACTTTAATTAGAAAAACTTGAGAATAGGATGATGAACAAAGTGATACTTGAATACGATTCTGTATAGTTACACTGAAATTGTGGTAATATCACACAATATTGTAACGTAATATTTTTTATATAACCTGATCGGATCATAATAAGTTTAAATTTAGAAGAATAGTATAATTTTAAGGAACCAAGCTGATTGTGAGATACATTCTTGAAAAATAGAACAAGCTTGATATTCAGATACGCATAGATGTACATACCATTTAAGTTCCCTTTTTCTATCGTTCCATGTATAATTCTCTTTATGCTTGTGAACCTGTAACAAAAAAACGTAGCTATCGTTAAAAACAAATATTCAGTAATTAAAATAATTAGAAGAACAAATATGGCGCGTGTGAAAAATCTCTTCTGATTACTTTTGATTTCGACAAAATTTGATACGTAAATTGTAGACCTTCCTTCCCGAGCAGCACACTCTCCGCAGTCTCATTTTTTATAAAATTTCGCCGAATATTAGCTATCGATATCAAAAGTTTAAGCAACCGTAAATCACTTGTGCTGCAGAAGTCGAAGGAAAATTTTGTTGGTAACGCGAGCACACGATTGCATCGTAAATTCAGGCGCGATTTTGCCATTTCACGGCCGGTCCGCGCGGCGGTAAGTGTGAAACAGCCTTGAAACGACACGGTGGAGCATTGTTTTCCCCCGGGTAGCGTACGCCGAATTTCGAAACAAACCGACTGTGAAACTGCAGCGAAAGTCAGGCGATTCGGCGAGCTTGTCCCGCGCCGCGCCGCATCCGCTCGCATTCGGAATAATTCCGCACCGCGCCGGGACACAAATCTCGGCCGCCGAAAACGGTCTCTCCCCAAGTTATTTATCGAAGAATCGTAGATTATCGTTTCTACGGAGACCATTGTGCCGGGCGAAGGAATTTGCCATGTTATTATTAACGCGGGTTTATCGTTCGCGTTCCTCGAGTACGGACCGGTTCGGTTCGCGGTTTGGTAACATAATCCGGAGCATGGAAAGTCGTTACCTAATTAAACAGCTTTTATATGAGGAGATGGGAAGCGTATCTACGTCAGAAATGAGAGAAAGACAAATGGGACGCTAAAAGATTTCTCTAGGGAAGAGAATCGTCGCGCTACTTTATTCTATCGAAGTTTGCCGAAGCTTTTTTTCTCTTCTCCATATGCATTTGAATTCTTTTAATTTAACACGGGCTCCATTTATGTAATGGTTACCGCGTAATATCAATTTCATGTTGACAGTGTCGATAATTTTATTTCGATGGCCTAAATCAGTCGCTCGAAAAAAAGATTTTATCTCGGAGCATAATAAAATATTGTCACTCACACGCTTATCGCAGCGGCGATAAAATAAAGCTGGTTATTCACGAGGCGGCTAACGATGAGCATTTTTATGTCGCCAATCCGCTGATCGCGACTGTGAGTTACCCACTTCCGTTATCGCGCAGTTGCTCTAATCTCTATTACCACTATCCGTATAACGAATCGAGTGTATGGCCGGCTTCCCATAACCCGTTACGTAACGCTCGTCATTCCGGCGATGCGGGAAATTATTCAGGGATATCAGGGCGCTCTACCGAGAGAATAACGTCGCGCCGCGCCGCTCCGCGACTTCTTCTGCAGCTCGTAAAGATATGGAACGCAATTCCCTTCATTTTGCATGTCCCAATAAATCGCGATTTGCGCCGTGGTGCTTTATCCAGTTTTCCCTAGACTTTGAATCACGACGGTCTTCGCGGCGGCACACCTAAACTACCATCTCGTGAGTAATCCAAGTAGATAAACGATAAGAAATAGCCGCTGCTTCTCATCATTCGTCTTAGATTAACCATAAAACGATCGTTTAGATATTCCGTAAAAGTGATCGAAACTTGTTGCCCTAGATTTCGCACACGCAACTTCCAACGATGATTATTTTATTTATATATGGCCCATTAATAATTACGTTAAAGAAACTATGTTCGAAAATCTCGTTTATGTGCATGTTCTGTAGAAAAAATATGACGTTTCATGATCGTTCGCATCAAAATTGTCGACAAGGTTGTCCGTTCATTCGAACGTTGTATCTGACGAAATTACGAAGTTATGACTGTAACGCTTGAATTAAGAATTTCACGGAGATTACATCGTTGATACCGAAAGACATGCGGTATGAAATACTAGCCGCCTTCGGTTATGCGACCGCGAGAGGGGTCCCTTCTCGACCAAAAAGATTTCAGCGCGTTGAAACCGGTTTGAATAAATACACATCACCGGCATGATCTTTCCCTATAATTTACAACGAAATTATAAATTTATCTAGGTAATGCCTGTCTTCGTACAATGACTGAAATATCATTGGGAGAAACGACATAAGGATAACTTTCTCTCTATTCTTTGCTGCTATCACGATCGATATTTCAAAGTTGCTCATTATAACAATATAGGTAATTCATCATCTTAACTAATTTTACGAGTCATTAAGATAATCAACGTTCCACATAGCTATTTTTCCGCTTTAATTTCAGAGCGATGCTGACATTGATTAGTAAGATATGGAAAATATGTTATACACATATATATTTACATACAATAGATATTTTTCAAAATATCTGGTGAAATATCTGATTTTTTATAGTTTCTCATTGGACAATTAGAGTTCAGCGTCGCGTGTTTCAAGCGCAGTGTTCCATTAATCGCACATTTGAAGGCCCGCTGTCCGGCACGAAAATCGCGCGATGCGGTTACAAATACGTGTGTATGTTGCAATCACGCATGCGACGTGCAATCAACCGGTTAACTCGCTACGAATTACGCACACAGGCCGTCGTAAATAATGTCGCGTGCGAATCTTGGTGTTAAAGCGTCTAACGAGGCTGCTGTCACGAATTAAATTAAACATAGTAACACCTGGCAAAACGCAACGGCGTTATACGCAATGTCCTAACACTTGCAAGCAGTTTTAAGTAATAGTCTTTGCTAAATTTCACTTTGCTATCAAGAGTATACTGTCATTTCTCTCTCTTTCTCTTATTGTTAGTTTTCAAAATTCGGTATTCAATATTTTAGTGATAAAAGTTGAAATTACTCTGAAGAGATAATTTTAAAAAGTAAAGTTTTATTATTTTATCGCATAGAAACTTATATATTCGTTACTCTCAATTATCTATAATTTAAAATAATTCTTAATATCTGTAATAAAAAAATCGACTACAAATTAATAAAAAAGTTGTGTCTTTAAAATTAAGATAAAAATGACAGAATACTGAAATGCTTTGAAGATATTATACAAACAAGCTATTTAATTTTCGAATTAAGTTTTTAAATATAATTTTCATATAGCTTCTTTGTCTTTCGAATTGCAAAGTCTGTTCGATAAGACAACTTTACCTCGTCAAAACCAGGAGAGCAGAACTCGAAAGGGTTTCGGGAACGAATGAGCAACCGGTACAATGATTCGTCCTAATGCTGGCGCCAGCGGAAACTCATTATGATGAGAGCCAAAAGTCGTCGACGATACGACGCATCCGCCAGCGACGAAGGACGATGCTGCAGGCAGCATCATGAAGAAACATCAGCGAGCGGAAGTGCCTCTCGCGTAGACGCTCGGTATCCGCGCAATACGGCGTCATCGTCCTCAAACGACACGGCAACTCCTGATCCTCCCTACTCGCAAAACGATATTCCGCTTCCCCGTACCTATGTAACATGCTGCTGCAACTGCTGCGATAGTCAAACTCCCGCATCCTTCGGCAAGGATATAACATGTCTACAGACAGACACGTATATGTGTATCTTGACCGTATAATACGTCTCAAGTTTAAACACAATCCCGATGGATAATGTTATTGGATAAATGCTGACAGTGTTATTCGATAAATAGCATTAGAATATTATTTGACTAATAGATTTTAGATTAATATATAGTATTACAAGTATACGCGAGAGTAAATTAAAAGAGAAAAAGACTGCTTTGTATAAATTAAATAAAAAGCCTCTCAGTAGTAGGTATCATATTTCCTCAAATTTAATAAAAAGCTCCATAAAAAAGATCTCGCTCCGAAAAGGGGTTAATCAGCGCGACTCATCTTCCCTAAGCGACCACTTTTCGCGCCGTGGTTCCTTCCATAATTTCGTCCCTTTTAATTAAACAGATTCGCAAGGTGTCACGACCCGTCGCTAATGAACCGCGTGAAAATAAAGCCGGGATTAAACGCGAATGGCCACGTGTGGAAGGCCTCGTGAGAGTTGTAACGCCGCGTGTGTACCTGCCACTTTCGCGTACCGGTGCGTGTGCGCGAAAAGTATCGTATACGCGCCGTGGGCCAAACCAGTCGAGTACCTTAATGAGGGAGATGCTCGTATTTATATACGCGCGTGTGTGCATCTCGGCGCGGGCACGGTTGTGTGGTGATGATGATGGTGTGGTGCGGGTACCACGCATACCGCGGGAACAGGTACGTGCCCATGTGGGGCGTCCACGGTGAACCAGCCTCCCCGCATTCTCTCGTGACTAGCTGAGAACTTTGCGTTTAACGTCTTGAGCTCTTCAAGAGACTCCGCTCTCATCGTAGCGAATTGAGAATTCGAGACTGATTTACGATCTACGAAATGTCAACACGCGTGCGCGGTGCGTTGACATTAGCGATTTTTTCATTCGTTTCTAGGACGATCTCATATAGACGATTTCCCATTTTAATAATTGACAAGTTAAATAAAAGCATAAATCGCTAGGATTATAACTAATTTAGAAAGATACAATTAGATTGCAGAAATATTAATAAAAGAGAAGAATAAATCTTATATCACCAAGATATAAGTGAAAACCCTATTTCTTTTAAGTCTTTGTGATACGATTATGTAGATATTATTATAGACGTCTTTCTTTTGGATTTTTAAAATGTCTCTTTTTACATTTCGTGCACATAATTTTACTCGATTTCGTCCAATTTTCTTTCTCTTATAATATAGTATAATTTTCAGTATAATTTTGCTTCATGAGGAATTTATCCAATGGAGAAATTATAGCGCGCGCGTTATATATTATTAATCCGTCTAAACTTCGTAATACCGATTGAGATAGTGCATCAGGGTGTTCGCGTACACTTCCGGCTCTCCTCTTCCGTCAATGCGCGTATATCTCTCACGTGCAATAATACGAGTTACGAAATTCACGCGAATTCACGCAGCAACATAGAAAAATAATAGATATCCACCGTAATAAATCAACGCTACGATAACGCGTCGGAATGCTTCTGTTTCTCGTCGTTAAAATAGCTGATTTCGAAGATTAAATTCTCAGCTGCATAAATCGGATGTAAGCCGTGTGCTTAAATTATATTTCTAATTAACGTTCGAGTTGATAATTAATTTATTCTATCTCATAAAAGATCTCCGGTTTTCAGACATTTAAATCTTGACTCACAAATTATAAAATAGTATCTTATGATTTAAGATTAATTTATATGATCTTTACTAATCTGCGTGATCTTTTTGTAACTTATTAAGTAATAACTTTCTGTAACCTATAAAGTAATGTGCGCACTATATGTTTACAAACGCAAGATATTTATATTCTAAAATGTACAGCGTTTAATCGATGCAATGTGTACCTACTTTCGAATATTACTCATTTAAACTTTTGGAAAGCTCATTAAATTCCGGCATCAATGCAAAACCGTCGAATATACAGCTCAAACATCCTTTTAGCTGTGTATTATTCACGAATCGATAATGGCATTTTCGCCATGAACCCTGCCTTATGCCGTCCCTGGTCGTTGTCCCTCGATCAAGATCCTGATCCATGCCGGCCAGTCTTGCCGCGCCAGCGCGATCGAGAGGATCGATGCTGCACAGTACCAGAGCGCATCGGTGCTCCGATTCGAGAAATCGAATACATAGTGATCCTCAATAGAATTAACCGGGATCAATAATGAAGTGGATTCAACAGTGATGCGTGTCTCCATTTGTGCAATTACTTGCCGGATGTGTCACGTGGATCCGCTGCGATCTGCCGGAGGTTCGCGGATTAATAAATTCGCTACCGCGACGAAAAATTCATTCGTTTTCCCTAAAGGAATTATATCCCTCGGGCGATACTTTTTCATTTTTCCCATCGTACATCTCTACGCCAAGAATCTATCAAACGGTTCGGTGCTTACATTTTCATTCTGGCGCGGTGAATTATTCGGGTGTATTTTTGGAGCAGTGACGAAGTATATAAAGCTTTCTTGTCTGCGTCATTAAATCGAGATTAAATTAATGAGCGCCGATTAAGGGCTTCCTTCTTCTCACGAGATCACGGCTCACATTACTTTGAACGACGGCTTATTACGCTCGATTTAGATTCCAATTGACCGCGTAACTCGCACGTATCTGTACGATACTCCGTTAAATGTATAACACTCGAATTCTTTCGACTTACTTATCTTCGTGAAGGAGATAAACAGCCCGAAGCAAAATCCGTTAATTACATGGGCTGATTCACGCACAGTGCCTGACAATGATTCATATAACTTCTTTTTATAACTTTTTTCCATTCGCCTACGAAATCTTTTCATAAATGTCAATCAAGCAATTTTTTGTCTACTCCATATCGGGTTTTATCAAATTCTGCAGATCATCTGGCATATAAAAAAAAAACAAATGCGACTCTCTGAAATAATTAACGACATTAAATTGTTAAAAAGGCGAGGGAACTGTCGAGATTCTCTACGATACCTTTAATCCTTTAATTTTTTTTCGATTAATCTCGTACAATGGCGAGAGAAAGGCGGAACGTTGAATGGCGCGCGGCGCTTTTTATTCGTCGTCCGTTAATATGTTAATTCAATTTATCTCGCGGCATGCAACGCGCCCCATTCGTCTCTGTCTATCGCTCGATGTTTACATCCGTGTTCATTTCCCTCAACATTCCCTCGTTCTTCCGCCGCGCGTTAGTTTTTCCGCGGCTTTTCCCGCTCGCGAAATTGCATCCTCGCATACATCAGCGCGACTGTCATGCCTTTCCGACATCGTGATTTTTTCAGAACGATAATTATTATCCCTTAGATCCCGGGCCACCGAAATTGTGTTGGCGGTGGGTTAGCTTTTGAAAGTTCAAATATTTGGAATCTCACAAGCTACCTCACGGATTTATACAATGGACATGTGTTAACGATCTTCGTTAAGACGAGAATTGAATCGTCAGAGCACTCCTGCATTATCCCTGCAAATTATAATTCGTGACAGATTCACGAATATTAAAGCAGACAAGTTCGAGCTTGCTGCTGCTAGTTTCTTAAGGATACTCTCCTCGAGCTGTCGTAATTCCCATGTTATTAATGTAAGTCGAAATTCCTCGCAAATTATGCCGAACTTTCCGTCTCAAAGTTTAACTAAATGTGTCAACTTGCTAGTTGCTCTTGTCCGGGAACTAATAACAACATTAGTTACGTGCGTTCGGGTCCGTGCGCGTGCAAAATGATAAAATTACACGCAATTATCGGAATAATAGAAGTAACAAAATTGAAATCCCCCAGTTTCTATGGCTTAGAGATCTACGTTCGACACAACAATTACTCCTGATTTAGCGGCGGTGCAATGTACGTCTTAACATTGCACAAAGATATCGAGATCGCATTCTCTCCGTTCTGATAATAGTGCATAATTTCACGTGATAGTGGTGGTACGAGATAGTGCTGGATTCCTCTCTTTGAAGTGCTACACAAGGGGGCTGCAATTACCGTCTCGCGATACGCGACGTCGCTGCCAGTCCGCCTAGCGCGGATCGCGGATGAAAGGATGCGATTAACGCGGCGATTCGCCGTTACGGGACTGTGAAATTCGCGGAACGACCGCGACGTAGCCTAGTCGCGGCAGCAATTCCGTGTAACGTACCTACTTCTTACGCGATATCGGAACGGCGGCGTCGCAAAAATAGAGAAGGCCATCGATCGTTCGCCGCGCGTTCGTTAAATCGGCCACGAGGACTATCACCGGCTGGTGTCACGAAGCAATCAGTGTACCGCGAAGTGTACCATCCCTCTAAATTGCGGTGCTCTCTCTCTCTCTCTTTCTCTCCGCACGATAACGGCACTCGGCTTCCCGCCGATACACCAGTCCGCAAAAAGCCTCGACGGAAACGTACAATTATGTCCGCGGTCTAATTGGAAACAATGCCATTGTGTACGATTGGAGAAAGTTTAGAAGTTTTAGAAGAGAACGTTACCGCAACAAACGTTATTGCATTGCGTAGTCGCCGAGTGCATCCTTGGACATTTTTTCTGTCTCATGAGATGGAACATCTTGAAATGACGCAACAGACGACACTTGTTTCAGTCTCGGTTATGACCGGCGTGTAACAGTTGAACCGCAACCGAAAAGGACTCTTTACATCTCTGGGATATATTTCGCGTGTGGAATTTTTAAAAATTCGTTAACACTTTCTTTCGGTGCCGCCGAGTTTGCTGCAATTCTCACGCGGACACGCGCTGCGAGACGAGAGTCCGGCTCGCGGCATGATGTTACGTACCTTCTACGGTGAATTTCGCGGTACTTCAAATGGCAGTTTCCGCCGCAGAGTAATAGTTTCGCAGCTTGCCGCAGCCACGGATTGTTTCTGCTCCGCTGGCGCGGCGCGTTTCGCTAATTTGCTTCGATAATGCTCGCTGACAGAACTCGCTTGCAAAACCGAAACTGGGTTCCTGAATTTAAGGCCGGGCGACCAATCGCAGCGGTAAACAACGTCCCTTGTTCAAAGTTAGAAGAGATTGACATTGTGCAATGGATATTGTAAAAGTGTATTCAAACATAACGCAACGCAATAGTAATTATTATTGGACTGCTAAGCTTCTCCGTGCGCTTCAGGACGCTTTGAAGAAATCGACAAAAGCAAACTTCTTGTCAAGATAATGACGATTTATCGGAAAAAACCGTCATGTCTCTATTTATGTTTCTGATTGCAAGCGATTATTAATGAATCATGCACGAGTTTCCATGTATCATATCTGAGGATCGATAATTAGCGCGAACGAAGTTTCGCTAAAAATTATCGTCTCCGTTTACCGATCGCAATCTCCACATCGTGCCGATGGAAACGCACCGAACCCGTATTTCCACGTTCCACGCTGCATGCGTTGCGTGAGCAAACGTAAGATGCGAGGGCTTCTCTTCCACGAATCTCTTTTTCGGGAATTCGTCGGCCGCCCGTAAATCCAGCGTGCAATCCACGGCGAGGAGCAATAATCTGCGTCTTCGAGGAAACCGGAGCCGCGGGAAACCGCACGGCCGCGTATGAGGGGCAAAACCGGCATCGACGTCGAAGGACACCGCGAGAAGTTATCCTTTGCGTGGCGAATCGCGTTGCAACGCTCCGCGGGACCGGGTCGGGAACGGGGCGCTTTGGCGCGCTTCACGTTGGAAGAGATTGGAAGAGATGCATCGAGCGCAGCTCCGAGAGGCGCGCTCGTGACTCGAAGAACTCGGATGGTCGGAAGGGAATTCAAGAAGTTCGTCGCGCGCGACAAGGAGATCCATACGAAGCGCGACGAGCGATAATGCGGCTCGACGATATGCAGTCGTCGGAGCGAATCCGCGACATGGTGCTGCGGCGAGCGAGAGAGGATTAGAGATTGCAAAATCGATGCAATTGACAGTTGTACCGTCGATGTCGCGCGGCATTGACTGCGGAGAGATGTTTCTCGGTTAATGCCGGCCGCCCGACACGGAATTGCACCGCGTCGATTACGCTGCGTGACCTGGAATCGTCCCGCATACGCCGCCGCGGTCGTTTATTGAGGATAATAACGGCTCCTTCAACAGACAGGAGATAAAACGTAAGTAAGGTGCGTTCGCAAGAAGTAAATGCGTACTTCTCAAATATGTATGAAATTGACAGATTCCAAATTTCTTTTCCTAGCTGTATATCCTTGCGTGTCTTACATGTAAATAAAAAAAAGTTTTCTCTGAATACTGATAATTAATTATTTACGTTACAATTATCATATCCTTAATATATCATTTAATACTTGAAAATTCTTCTATTATAATTAATAATATATAATTCAATACATAAATTCTATTATTAATTTTCTACTTTTCATAAAAAGGTTCTTGAGTCATGCAGGGTTACTATAGGAAAAATTCTACTCACTCTATTTTGAGAAGACTGTAAAATAAACTGCATTTATATGTACTTTTCGAAATATGAAGATAGATGCTCGGATATTTATCCGGTATGTTTATTCTGGATACACTGAGCGACTATACGGGTTTTGGGGTTCAACGTACACACAACCTACCGAGTTGCATTAACTTTAGGAATAGAATCGGCTTCGTGGTTAGTAGTCAGGAACTGCGGAGGATTTGAAGAGGAGGAGGAAGAGAACATTTAATCGTCCCGTTAAGGAAAGTGCGATAGTGTGTAGGAGGTGTTTATTTCAGTAATCAAAGCTTACGCAAGCGATGATGTAACGGTGCAGTAATAGATCTTCTTTTTTTTCTCTAAGTGTCACCCTGAGATTACTCCGTTCATCCGAAAGCGTTATTTAATTTTGTATGAAGTTGAGAGCAAGTAATAATGAGATTTTTTTATAACGGATAGATAATGTGATATTGACAAATAAATAAAAAATAATACAAGATAATAAAGAAAAGTATGTATGATAAAAATAATGCAACCACATCTCGATTCATTAAAAAAAATACTGTTCTTTTAATAATTGGAATTATTTTACATATCCAATTTCTCTCTCTCCCTATATATAATTACGATATCTATTTTATCGTTCGAATATTCCATATCATTGCAATATCGCGTATCATGCCGAAAATAAAATGTCGGTCTTCTGTTACAGCTTCTGTTACAGTACAATGAAGATAGAAGTGGTAATTTTGAATTAATGAGTTAAATCCTTCGGAAGAGATAGTTGTGTGAACGTAACGATCGTGCTGGCAACAAATATATATTTACACGTACGTGTGTATGTGGACAAAAGCACGCGTACGTGTGCGTATCCGTATTGTGCGATAAAAAGCGTATCACTCGCGTTGGGCGATTCACGCGCTTCGCGCTATTATCAGCATGAATGAGTCTGGCAACACGAGTCCGACGCATTCGTTACTATTAGTGTGCGTTATCTACGTGTGAATGCACTTGCTGCCGATCGTCCGTTAGCTTGAGGAGAGACAGAGAGAACGACGGAGGCGAGGAGCGGCCTATAACGAGCGTATCCGGTTCCAAACCGAGTTCAAAGACATTCTTCCGATGCGAAGAATTAAACGTCATCTCGTTCTTACATTTTAGTGTCTCGCTTTGACTTTAGTGCACTGACGCGTTCTGTCGATGCCCGATGAACTCGTGCCTGATCTATATATTCTAGGAGACGATAATAATTTCTTACATTATTCGCAAAATTTTATTTTTGTGTGTGCATTACTTATTTACTTGATCCTATTTAAGTTTATTTAAAAATTAAAATTTAAAGTAATTTAATAGACGAATTTGGCACACGTTTATTTACAAATTATATCATTTAATATTCTATACAATTTACCTCCTTTCATTATGTTAAATAATTAAAATAATTCAACAGTTCCGTGTGGAAACACGGTAATAAAAAAAAAATTTGTCGCTCGAAAAGGAATGTAACGTGAAAAATAAAAAGAAACGCGCCGAAGGCACTATATAAACTCCACTTTCACACGTGGTAATAACGAGTAAACGTAAATTAGCCGTGTGGAAAAAAAGAAAAGCATTTAGCTTTGCAGTGCAGCGGATCATGACATTTGTTTGTTCGTGTGGTTTGTTTGTCGAAAAAGTGAGTCTCTTCTGGCAGATCTCGTATGTCGCGGGGATAGGAGAAAAAATAACAGAGGGAGAGAGTATGCCGAGAACAAAAGAATAGGGAAGGGGGGGAGGGAGGCTGGGCTTCAGGGGTCGCATATGCAACCCAGAGCGAAGGGACCTACGCGGAGAATGTTAAGATGAGCAAAAAGGTTGCGAAGTACTTCTTGGAGCCGCCGTAAGAGACAACTCTGTCTGAAATCAGAACTTTTAAAACTTATGAAGCGCGTGAAAGTATAATATGTGTATTCTATGTATTTCTATATGAAATAATCATTTTAATATAATTATTATAATACTATAATATATAAGCGTGTAGATTTTCTATTATTTTATGTTATGTCCCTATCATAATAAATCATAAAATTGTTGTTTTATATTCCCGTAATAATTGTTACTGTATTTCTTCATATAAACAATCCTTTTATAATTTTAAAATAAACTTTGTCGAATCACAAAATTTGTGTTGATTTATTTAAACTAAACTTCTACATTATTAGCTGTAGACATTATGTTCCTGTGTATAAAAAAAAAAAAAAAAAAAAAAATTGTGTATTCTTCCGTGAGTAAAAACGGCGAGTCGTTCGAAAAACTTTTGAGTGCGTAGGCCCCACGTAGTTGCGTTCGGGTTATCCACCCTGAAGGCAAATCTGTCAAAGACGTGAATAGCCCAACGGTTTAGAAGAAAGGAAGAGGCGAGAGAGGATTGTGAAAGAGGGCCGCACGTTTTCAGAGACCATTCGCCGGAAGGGACCGGTATACACTACCTAGAAGAATGGTTTTAGCAAAGACGCTATAGCGGTCGGACAAAATCGATATATCGTTGTCGAAGAAATTACATCTAGAAGAAAGAAACATGTAAGGTAGCTCGCGCGTCTCTTGATCAATTAAGAATCATCTTGATAAGGTTCTCAGAATCGTATATCTAATTTTTGAGTCTGGTGGGAAATTGGCGATTTTCAACTTGATACTATTTTAGTATAAATTTTGTCAAGTTACACATTAAAATATCCAAACAAACTTCACAAGAAATTTTATGTTAAGTTGTATTCCAAGATATACAACGAGAGAACTTTACAGTAGAGCGAAATTGCGAAGCTACTTCACAAAAATTTCTATTTTTGAATCGCAGCTAAAGATAGACGGTGCACCGAGCGGTGCACTCTCTCATTGTCTTTAGAAAATTGCGTGGGAAACTCAAACTGAAGCAGTCTCGAGACTCTCGAGCTTGATTTATTTCGTTGCCTAAGGCGCGTACTCGTATTATTTAATTCGAAAATAATAATCGTACCTAATGATGACATGTGGCGATGTTAAAATCGAATTACATCTAGGCGAACGCCTCAGGGGATACGAGACGCGCGCAGCATAACTAGCTAATAATAATACGAACGGCAGACACACAAACGAACGGCGAATCTGAATTACGAGCGATACGAGATACGCGATTGGAAATACCGTGCGACAAGTAGTCGTCGGAATGACAAACGAACGGCGGCGCAGTCGTGTCCAAGGCGAAGGTCTTCCTGCGCGGCTTCAAAAAGTCTCGGCCTGACCGCGCGCAGCACTATATCGACCAGATAATACGGGGTCATTAATCTTCCTAAAGGATCGGTGCTCACCTACATATCGCCAGATAATGTTGCTGCTCGACGCCGCTTAATCACGTACGCATACACGCGCGCGCGTATGCTAAACGCACGTAGCGGCCGATCCTCTCGATAAGATTGCTCTCTCGTACGCGCTACGAGACGTGCGGTACGTTTTATTACGGCGCTACCGCAGGAAACGACCGTGTCTTCCGGCCTCTACACGAGAAGTATCGCCGCGCCGGTTGAACGAAGTAATTGACAAAACACCCGCGATTACGATTGAGTACTCTGAAAGCTGATTTCCGCGCATGGAAGTGTCACCGTCCGTATTAAAATGATTATTCTTTCTTAATATGTTTGATGTATATTAAATGTTATTTTTTAAAATAAAACCAAAAACAAAGATTGATTAGAATGATATCAATATTTGAATAAAATAACATAAACTATAATAAAATTTTCATCAGAGTATTCAAGTAAATTAGTTTTTCTTACATTACAATAATTTAATCATTTGTTTAGACGTTTAACATTGAATGCGCGTCAGTAAATGTTTCCGGCATGTTGCTAAAGAGCTCGATTAAATTGCAACAACTTGTCACGCTTGAACGAATAATTTTCTCATTTTATCTTAATTTTGGTGTTTACAGAATAAATGTCGTAGAAAATACAACACGAAAATGTATTTCGTTTACATGGACGTTCAATATATTTTATTACTACGATACTTTAGTAAACAAAATGTTGGTCGTCTCTGTTTACGATTTTTGATCGTTGTGCTCTTTCTATAATTAACTCACGAGAATATTCAAAACTTTCATTACAAAACAGAGAATATTCAGCGGTAATATTCCCTCCCAATAATGATCATGACATACGGTATTAATTAATTAAACAAATTTCTATCAACTAAAAGAAGATAGATCTTTTAGTTTATATATTGAGATTAATGGTAGGAACTGTCTTGTGTGTGTATTATTAGTATCTATTATTTATTACTTTCAAAAGAGCACATTTAATAAAATTTACATTACAGACAAGATAAAAGATAAAGTTTTAATATTTTGTATAGTATTAACCGAGGTATTAACCCTTTTACTTCTGCTGTATGTTTGTTACTATAACATGTCGTAAAAATGAAATTTTATGTTTACTTTTAGTTAGTTTAGTCTTACCGAAATTAGAAGAAATTCGAAATAACGGTAATGCCAGCGTGAATAATCCGGATGATCTGTAGTCAACCTTAGATGGGAAAAGATCAAAGATCTCGTCACCCGATTAATTGAAAGGTTAAAAGGTTTAAATAGCGTGCACAGTACCTCATGCTCGGCTAACGAGTCAGTTCCCGATGTACGTATTCGCTTTTCGCGATCGTAGGTCGATTATACCATCCCTGGTTTTTACGCAATCGTGCCATGGTCGTTAAGCCCACGCGATCATTTTTGCATTCCATTGTCGTCTCACCGCGATTCTAACACGCCGCAATTCATTCGGGAATGTCAATCGATGAATTATGTATATCCGCGGCACCGATTTGCCGCTGACATCTTGCGGTTCTTAGCGTTTAAGAATTACGTTTTATGAAAATTGTAAGAGCAAATCTGCGGAGGTGTTTCGCGAAACAGAATTTTTCCAGACTACAGAGCTGTCTCCGTATATAACGTGCATAGTATATTACGAATGTTGTTATTGTAAATATCGTAAAACAAAAAACATATAGGTACACTGATTGTGAGAAAAAAAGTTATTAAATTGACTAAATATTTTCAACTGATTATTATTTTCTAATTGAAATATTTAAGTATTTGAGTCAAATTACGTCATGTTAGATTTAATATGTCGTATTTAATTTAAATACATAAATATTTCAATTAAAAAGATAATAATCAGTTGAAAATATTTAGTCAAGTTAACAACTTTTTTCTCAGTGTACACTCTCCGGCAGGAATGCCTGGACATTTGATATTGAACGTTGTCAGATGTCGAAATGTCCAGGCATACTATACATACATACATACTATACCTACATTATATAATACGTATACATATATATTATCTAAATAAATAAATAAATCATATATCAAACATACACTTACATTTAAAATAATTAAAATTTCAGTCTAACAATAAATGTAGACGGAAGCTTATCTGTTGTAAGATATGTTATGTCCTATTAGAAAAAGTTACGTATGATATCTTGCTTCTGACGTCCGCAATCCCATCATCTGCTGCAAGTTGCAGAGAATAGCATTGCGCGACAGCGAATACTGAGGGCTCGCTAACGAGACGATATTATGACCCGAATCGCGACGTGTGCCTATGGACGATAAATCGCGATAATCGCCGCAGATCGCAGTCACCTTCGTGCATCGCGTGTTAGTGCGCGCGTAGAGGATTCGGGTCAGTGCATTCGCGGAAACACCTGAATTTTCCAGTACCGTTAATTACGTTAGCCAACACACCTATGGCTCGCATTCCTGGGGTACACACGGTAAACATTTTTATCGGGGATACTGACACTTCCCAGAGCGCAAGCACAATCTTTACTCTCATTTGCATATTACGCAACGACATAATTAAAGCTTTTTAATAAAAACATTTTTGAGAGAGAGAAATTTATTCTAATAAATCTTTTTCTGTCGCGCTGCTTTGATTATTATCTGCGCTTCTGTTTTATTTTTTTTTTTTACTTTATTTTTATATAGCCTTCGTTCTCTCGTTGCATATTTCATGCAACATAAAAAACAAATCTATTGTAATATTTTTCGAAGAACGATACAAATTTGATAAAGTTACAGAGAAATCCCTTTTTATGTGAAACACTTTTGCAACTGGATAGCACATGCAAATGCAAAGAAACCCAATTAGGATTAAATTAATAAAATCATTCTAGCCAAACGCATGAAGGTGTGCGATTTTGCTGGTTTTAAGGTCAATTTAACGCAGGCGTCACCCATGCCACACATGATTCACGCATGCTTAGTTACGACGCGGTGGGTTACGCGTTATCTGCGATCTAAAAGTAGTATTCCAGCCAGGGGGGTTTCAAAGCGTGTGGTTGTGTAGGAATCATTAGAGCGCCAGAAGACTGAAGAGCTCAGTAGTACAGCAGCGAAGCCGCGACAGTTTAATTCAATTTACGCTGCCGCGCGCGGTCTTACTGCCTCATGTGAATTGCATCTACCCTCCCCGTGAGGGTTGACGATATTCGCGATCCCGAGCGATTCTCGTTTAATATTTACTCTACGGGTTCGCCGATTTTAACGCATTGTTGAATTATACCGATGCACCGATGGCTATCGCGCAACGGATTGTAATTAAATGAAATAAAATCTACTCCCCTTTTTACACGTTCGCGAATATTATCCGATTACATGGCTGCCTCATACCCTTATCGTGCATCGTTTTATGAATATTTATCGCCAGGTCGACCTTATTTTTGTCGGGCGATACGCATTGTCGCTGAAAACCAATTGTTTACCGAAAATACGCAATTTGCAATTAATCCGGTTGATATTTTCCGATAAGCAGCACGATTTTTCATATTTTCATTCGCTCCATTAGCCGCGATTTTGTTCGATTTGCATTCGAGATTCTCTCACGTCGCTATACATTTAATAACCCATCATCTGTGAGCCAGGTTTTCGCAAATTAAATCTTGTTAATTATACAAATTTACATTATCGACATGCGTTTTATTGCGATCCTATTTGGGAGAGAAGTAAATCGTTGGTGGTCAACATATATAAAAACGCATTTATGAAGAGTATATTATATACTTTTGAAAATTTATATTTCACGGAGAATATGTTAAGCGGAATAAAATCATGAAAAATTTGAACTTTTGCTACTTTTGTAAAAAATATTATCTAAATTAATTAGCGGAACTAATTTGTCCATTGTTGTATTTTCTATTATATTTTAATTCTTCCAATACTAGCTTAAATTATAAAATAGAATTAACACTTATGTATACCTATATACTTGTAGATGTATAGGATGATTCATTTAAATTATCTATTTTAATTTCTTCCTTTATATATTTTATATAAAAATTCTTAAGAAAATTGTCTTGATCGATCTAGGGAAGATATTAATATAGATAAGCAACTTAGGTAGATCACCATATTTTATAAATTCAATTTTACATGAAATACTATAAACTTTAAATGAATATTTATATATTTTAACAAAGGAAGTATTACTTTCATTACTTACAAGTTTCCAAGATGCATCGATAATATTTCCCTAATAATTCACAAGACGCTGTAAACTTGTAGGCTCACTTTACGAAGAAATAATGCTGTTTCGCATTAGCAGTCTCTATGGGCATATTAAATTCCGTTAATCTCTTGAGTTTCTTAAGGATTCCATGCACGATTTCCTCAGAGCGAACACATTATAATATTTAATGTTCCCAAGCCCAGGAACCGAATTAATTCAAACCGGATACCGGTCAGCTACCGGAAATTCTACGAACGACAGAACGTGCCTCCAATGTCGGTAAACGACGGCGGCGTCGGATAGGCGCAATCGTTATGGAAGCGCGCCTTCTGCTATTTATCGCCGATCGGCGAGATTTCCAGAACGTGGTCGAGTTCGAAATAGCGAATTTTGCCGAGGAGAATTTTAATCCTAAACTTAACACTGTACCTCGTAAGATAACCGATTCTCGTAGCCTATATAGACTCGTACTTTCCCATTTGCGGAATTAAGTGTTGTTCAATTTTCTCAAGATTCACGCAAATTAGATTTGCCGGCCTTTTCGAATCTATTATTGTGACCTCGTATCTTTGTCAATTCACTGGTAAAACGATAGTCTATGCCGGCCTTTGCAAATTATAGTTAAAATGGCGCATAATGTGCATGTGGAGTTCAAGCGGAAATGTAGCCGCGGCGGTATCATTTAGCGGAGCACGCACGTAAATTTCGTGCAGGTTGAAAAATTAATGAGGAGAACGTTCTTCGTCGGCCGCTTCTACGAGTTTGAGACTTTATTACGTTGGATTTGTGGGAATAGTTCCTGCATACAAACCGTTTCTAGTGGATAATTTTTGGTACGCAAGCAATCGGAGGAGCGGTTTCTAAAATTTAACACAAAGTTAATTTCGTTATCAGGGCTGATAAGTTAGTCGACTAAATGGTCGATAAATTAGTCGACAAATTGCACTAGTTTCTCTCCATTCTCAGTGTATCTGAAATAGTCGTGCATCTATCTCTGCATCTATAACAGTGTTGTATTTTTTCATAAACAACACAGTCGCCTATTGAAAAAAAAAACTTTTTTATTAAATAATTATTCCGAAATAAATCGATATTCTATACGGCTAGAAAAAAATATTTAACGTTTTGAAAAATCATCCCTCATGCAGAATACTTTTACATTTCCTTTCATAATTTCGAGAAATCTTATATCAAACTGTATAAAACAACCATTCGTTATTTCTTAATTCTTTCTCAATTATCTTTTTTTGCCACAATCTTTATATTTAAATATTTTCATTTCAGGATCTCTTGGTGTCACCAGCGCTCCTTCCTATTCTCTTCGAGAAGACACGACTAAAATGCCGTTTTGCGATAGAAGATGAACGATGAAATAATTTCGAAGTCCAATGTCGGCAGCAACATTCCATTCGCCGACGAGGATGCGATCAACGTGGACGACGGCGCCTCTCGTCTGGTCACTTCATGGATCACGTCGAAGGGGTTGACGAACGCCGAGGAGGACACGTGTTCGCGGAACGTGCAGAACTTCACGACCTTCCGGGCTTCCGGTTTACCGGCGATTGCGAGGCGGGACTTGCCGACGTTTGACGACGGCAAGATGCTCAATCATCGGCGGGAATCGTCTCAGCAACGTTACGCGCGTCAGTCGTCCGTTCCGAAGACAGACCAAAGCGAAGAAATCGAAGGCGCTTCGTCGCGCTTCGAGAATGCAGTGAAAATAAAATTACAGAAGCCGAGGCCACGTCCCAAGCGACAGATCAGCAGAGAACGCCAGCAACAGCAGCAACAGAGCAATTACTCGAGCAGCGACGAGAGCGTCGCGAGGAACAAGTCGAAGAGCACCAGCTCGATCGACACGCAGTCGGTGAACAATATTTTGGACGAGTACGAGGATCTGGACTATCGTAGATCGTCGGATCTCAGTGACGTTGGTAACATCAGCGTGACAAATTTCGAGGCGATAATGATGGATCAACAACAGAAACGGCAGCAAGTAAAATCGAAGCAGATCAAGTCACTGTCCGGCGCAAGGGTTCAGACTAAATCCATTCCGACGAGGGAAAAGATACAACCGGTGCTAAAGGTGAATCAGCAGACCCAAGTGAGACAGCGTTCGCGGGACAGACAGAAGGACTCTAACAAAGGACACCAGCAAGATACCTGTTGTGTTTCGTCGCCGGCTACAATGGACGCGATTGAGAGCGGTCGCTCGAAAATGCCTGAGACCTTGCTGCGCAAAGGAGAGGTCCAGAAAAGGGTAGATGAATGGTTGAATCAAGCGCACAGTCAAAACTTTCCGGTGACCCCACGTGAAAAACCCTTGACGAGATCCAATAGCAGCGCCGAGCAGAAGAGCCAGCGAAGATACCGTGGTCAGGATTCGCGGTCTCGGTCGTCGATCGACGAGGCGAGGGACAGCAGATTGAACGGAGGAACCTCGTCGAGTTACGACGATCTGACTCGCGTGAATCGCAGGTTGGAGCGTAGCAGGCCGGAGAAGGTCAACGTCGGTGTGAACACTAGTAGAGGCACGTATAAGGAGTACTTGGCGGCGAGGAGTAAGCAGCAGGATTATGGCTTCAACGCTCAGTTGTGCGCCGCGTCATCAAGATCCGGAGATTCTAACCCGGCCTCCAGAATACCTCAGAGAGGACTTCTCGGTTCGAGCTTCAAGTCCAGACGTGTCGAAGCGGACCCTGAAGAGAAAACTACCGCCGCGAGTAGGATTATAAATTCGGCAAAGGCGATGAGCGAGTCTGATCACGGTAGGACGTCCATTAACAGCAATTCGAAGATGGTCGAGGTGTCTACTGGTACGACGTCGATGGCGACAACGACGTCAATGACGACGACGTCAATTATTTCCTCTAGAAGGCCGTCGCTGAAGCGTTCTGGAAACGGCGTGGATGAAAACTGTGCGGAGTCGGCGCACTCGCTTGTTAAGGAGGAGATGGACCCGTCGTGCGAAGGCCCCTCGAAGGGCCTATCGTTGCCCGGAGGCAGCCTTAGTGACCAAGGCGAGCCGATCTCACCAAATAAGGACGGAGAAAGTAGGCGGCCGGCTGCTACGGCGAGCGGGCCGACGCCGCGACCCGCCGCCGCCGATAAAACCGTTGAGACGGCCTGTAAATCGACGGAAGTGCCGACAAGATGTGCCGCAAACTATTCTCGAGGTAGCTCGTCGAGGATCACCTCGTCGGCGGAATCTGACCGCGTCGTCGCGATCGAATCGCCGCGACGCCGACTTCAGTTTTGCAGCGACATCCGAAGGGAGCCCAGATCAATCGATCAATCACGGCAGGAGCAGCCGATTTATGGCTCGGCTGTTAGCGCTCGTGTGCGAGCTCTTCAAGGTCAGGTGGAGTCGCGCACTCCAAGATCCAGGTGTCACCAAGTCGCAGGGGTGTCGATGGAGGTCCGAAGGCCACCGGTCCTGCCGCGCAAGGATCTTGGTGTGTCTCCCTCGCGAGATGCTGGATCGCAGGATCGAACGAGGATGTCGATTGGCATACCTTCGTCGAGCTTCAAGCCAAACAATCGAGCTTACACCGCGACCAGTGATTCGCAGCAACAGCCGAATGAGCAGAATGCCGCAAGATCCAGGATTGCTGTCTGTGAAAATGTTCCGTCCGTTAGAGTTATGCGTTACACCTCACCGGAACACGTGGAGAAAATTTACGAGCGTAGCTTGCAACCGCAGGTGATCCACACAGATAATCTCGAATCAATACTTCGACCTTTCCTGCAAGCGTCGCCTTACGGTGAAAAGGTCGGCGTTTCTAAACCGGATCGAGAGTTAACTGTCAAGGAAACGTCGTTCGAGGACGAGACGTTCGACAAGATTGGCAAGTCGCGACACGAGCATCTCGAGACTATCGAGGAGGACGATCGGAAGAGCGAAGGCTCGGTCTGCAGGTATCCGGAGATCGGGCTGAAGCAATGTCTAAAGGTGCAGAAAAGTCTGCCGAATGGCAGGTCGAAAGAATTGGCGGACAAGAGGAAGGACAATCCGATTTATGTTAAGTGGAATCAACAGCAGCAGGTTGTTCTTAATGAGCCCGCGAAAACTTTCGCCACTTTTCAATCTTGCCAGAGTAACGTTAAATCGAGTATCAGGTCTCGATCTCCGGAGATAAAAGAATCCAGAGGTCATGAAGAGATTAGACAAGATCCAGACGAGTCGACGGCAATCCTCCAAGATCTCGTGGGTTACGAGGACGCGTCGCGAGAGGATCAGGACCAACTAACGATCCATTCGCGAGAGAACAGCAATTTGTCGACCGCTACAATTCCTGTGGATGAACTGGAGAGTCAGAGAGGCTCGAGATTGAAGACTGAGGAAGATCTTTCTCGAAATAAACTTCAGTTCGGTGAAAAGTTACAAGACCGCGTAGTTGAAGAGACGATGAAGAACGCCGACGAACGTGGTGCGGTGGTCAACGAAATTCTCGTTAAGAACCTGCAATTCGAACAGGATCTGCCGGAAATTCCGGTCGAGCAAACGAGACCGGATTACGTGGTACAGCAGGTGAATTTTCATAATATTTTGTGCGACGATTACGAAAATGAGAAGTTGAAGAACAAGAAGATGTACATGACGAAGGAAGAAATGGAACACCGGAGACTAATAGACATGTTGAAGAGAGGGAACTTCGAGACGCTGAGGACGGTGAGTGATACTTTATAATTTTTTATATTAAGCTAATTATATATATAATAAATTACAATAATTCGATGATCTTCGTTACAAAGAAGAAATATGAACATAATATGAATTATGTGAGTATTATAGTTTTTAATAAATCGTCAACAAAATAAATTACTAATTTATCGATTATTGATAATTTATCGATTAGTGATGATCATTTATCAACACATTATCAGCATCAATAATGAAGACATGTTATGAATTAATTAATTTTCAGCCTTTAAGGAAGTTGTTAATAATCAGATACCTACTCTGTTTATATTTTTCTCCTTTCTCCACTTCTGAAACACATTTTCTTTAAATAGAAATGCCTAAAAAATATAAAAAAAAACATAACATTGTATTAAAATATGCATTGTATAAAGTATAATTTTTAAAAGTACTTTTTGTTAACGCATTATTATAATAATATTGTTTATTTTTAATACCTTAAAAGGATTGATAGAATTTTAAAAGTTTATTACTTAATTAACAATATATGATCTCTGTCGTCGTGCAATCGACTTAAAAAAATTAACTACATCGTATGACTGACACTTATTCATTTCAAAAATTCACACATTGGTAAAAAAAAAAAAAATGCGAGATTCCACGATCGAAATTCAATCTCGACTTTGACAATCGGTGAATCGACATACGATGCACAGTTTGGTATCGTATCGATTGTTTTCGCCGCCACAAACTATCTCGTTTTAATCGCGATAAAACTTGCCGACAAGATCTGCCTGACAGTAACCCAATAATTACACACGCGCTGCTACACGATAGTCCGTGCGACGAATCCGCGGCTCTCTCGGTAATTACAAGCCCAGCGAATAATCGATGTTGTTCGTTTCGTTCGGCTCTTTATTCCGATTTGGTAACAAATATACCAAATTGCCATTAACAACGACCCCAATGTTGTTTACGTATCACCGCGTTGTCAATGAATGACCAATTATTTAACAACGCGAATTTTAACTTCCTGAATTGCGGCAACGCAAACGGAATTAATCAAACTAATTATGACATAATATAATAGAATAAATAGAAAATTATAATATCGTACAGAATCAAAACCAATAATCATTACAAAATTGTTATAAAAAAAACAATTGGTCATTTATAAGTTGGTCGCTTATAATCACGACGCTATTATATCTTTCTAAAAATTATGAATTGGGATTATTTCTAATTATCTTTAAGATTAATTAATTCTGAATATAATCACGAGCGCATAAATATAAAATATTAAATAAAATAATATACTCTGAAAATCCTAAGAATAAGTATTCTTTGGGATAATCAAACGACACTTAATTCCAATCTAATCTTATCGCGCTTATGCGTTTCACAATTTATCTCAACCAAAAGAGACCAAAAGATATTTTGTATTGCATTACACACATTAAGCCGCGCATGTTTATGTAAGTTGTAAAAAATAGATCGCTGATAAGGTACTTTGTATACACATGCAAAGCATCATCGGCGGAACAAACTGTAATTATATGCCTCTTAGTAATGTATGTAGTTATCATAAAAGAGGGCTGTGAGGTAATGTAATTATCAAGTTTCTGTGTTGCGGTCGCCGTAAACGTGATGTAATGTGCGTGTGTCTCAGTATATCAAATTCTCCCGGAGGGAGTGATATTTCACTCCCGGCGGAATGCAGGGTGCAGAAGGATAATTCGCAGGACCTGACTTGAAATAGGGATACGCGAAAAGCACCGCCGATATTTCGCCATCGATAGCCGACATTTTGATATCAGTGGCACGTTATTTCATCGCGACGTCTGTTCGCTCGGTCGACGATACAAAAGACTATACATATTTCTATATCCGACTTGTATCTCGCAAATATCGTGACGAACTCGAAGTCTCAACATACGGCACAATAACTATGATATAGTGCGATAATAATTGTTTAATGAAAATTAGGTAATTAGGAAAATTATTCGTGATACTATATAAAAATAGATACTGCTAAACATCATTATTGATATAATCAAGAGATATCTTGCTTTGTATCCAATCTCCACGTGGACTAATATCTGTTAACAAGAGTCTCCGATTGAATTTAACGTTGTCTTTTCTTGTTCCATCTTGCTTTCGGCAAGAATCGAAAAAACAAAACCGCGATTGTCAAGAAAAAGATTTAAGGCATTTTATAAAAAGACCATCAAAAGCTAGTATAGGATCCGTATGACTAATCCAGTATAGGACTAGGAAATTCACCTGACAATAGTCATTATTAAAATTATAAAGATATATCAGCAAATTTTTATATAGATTCAGTGTTACATATAAAAAACTTTTAAACGATAAGATCATGTTATAAATATAATTTATACGAACGGAACTTGACGCTGTACTTTACATAATTCATTCATTACATATTTTTTTCATAAATTTTTCTTACAAAACATTATCAATACTTATAAATTATGCGTCGAGATTAGGAGAGCCATACAGTTTATGTAAGTAACTCTTTTTTATAAAACTGCGAAATAGAATTAATAGAACGACAAACAATATAACAAACGTATAAACTTTATACATATATGTATCAATCAAAGGTAATGAAATGATAATCTATCTACGTATCTACAATGAAGCAATATGATCTCTATAGATATTTAACATCTATATAATTTTCATAGATTTTTATTTTTTAATTTAAGACACATGAATTGAATAATAAAGTATGTATTGTAGATCTATTAGTATATATATTTTTATCAATTTTATCATCAATTATTTTATTAAACAAAAATTAAAATATAAAAAAAATTCTATTAAAAGTTACCGCGATAATTCTCTTAAGAATAAAGAAATCCTTTCAAAGCATTTTACGAGAAACGGTTTCCAAAAATTTGGTAAAATCTTCTGGTTCCAGATGCAAAAAACGACAGGATACATTCCACAATTTTTCGGCGTATAGACGATTATTTGCCTTCCGATATGTAGTGGCAACGCCGCAGTTTCTACATATACAAAAATAAACATAATTATAATTACGTTATTAGAATATTCTGTATAAAAATAATTTGTGTGGTACATAGCATATTCTTACGAATAATAAAGACCGGTATCATTAGCTGCCTCTTCATCCACACAACAATATATTGTAGTTTGCGCTCCTTGTTCAGTATTTTTAAAAAACAGTCGTGCTATAGTAAAAGAAAAAGTTGGAGGTATTACATTAATGCCATTCCATAATTCAGTCGGTACAATACCAGGATGTACAGAGTACACATTTATTCCGTGAATATTTGCCTCTGAAAATCAAAACTTGTTTACCTTTTTATACTTTATATGTATAACTGTTTACAACTATACTTTGTGTAAAATCTATCCTCTGTGCATTTTTCTTCATTAAAAAATAAATCATTAATAACTGATTAGCAATTGTTAAATATTAATTAGCAATATTAAATAAATGTAATCTAATCTAACTGGTAACGTTTTTTTAGCATACTTCTCAATCGATCAGCGAGCTCTTTAGTGAACAGAATGTTCGCTAGTTTGCTCCGTGCATAACTTTTATATGCTGCAAAAGATCTCTCCAGATTAATGTCATCAAAATCTATGTCAGCAACTATAATAGAATGTTTCTGTTACAATTGTACATTCAACAAGAACTGGACATAAATGATAAGCATTATATTTTATTTTTAAAGCTACCACAATATCGTATATGCTTTACATACAAATATGCGTAATAGATGAGACATTAACTATTCTGCAACCGGGAGAAAACAATTGCATTTTTGGCAGTAACAGAAGTGTCAAAAGAAAATGACCAAGATAGTTGACTTGTAGTGTCGTCTCAAATCCATCCTCCGTCTTCTCGTACGAAGAGGCAGCAGCCATACCGGCATTATTTATGAGTATGTGAATAGCTGCTTCGTTTGTCAGCAAGTTTTTAGCACAATCTCTCACGCTCTTAAGACTACGTAGATCGAGAAAATAAATCGCAAGCTCACCCACGTTATTTTTATATTCATCCTTTGTCATCCTAAAAGTAACCATTGATTTTATACAGACCACATCGCTACTTTCTCCAACATGAAAAAACTTAACTAAGATAAATATATATAGTTTCATAAAGACAGAAAAATAATAAATTCAAGCAAATAGTAATTAATTGCTTCTTATGATATAAGTTTATGTATTTACCGTGAAGGTGGATTGTTCTTTATATCTTCAGCTGCTTTATTTGTCTTTTCCATATTTCTACAAGCCAAGATTACTCTAGCGCCTGAAATGCACACGTTATTTATATGGATATGTTCTTAAGAGTATATTCTTCATTTGTAGAGTTATAAACAACTTTTTATGGAATTCTAAACGAAGCAAAGGTAACCAAAAGAACCTAATATTCTAGCAAAGAAAGGAATAGCGTTTCTCTCATAAAATGTTGTTATATGATTGTTGTATATTGTATAACAATGACAATGGCACTTTGTCTCTTGATGAATAACAAATTTATATTTCATTAATGCTCTATAATATCTGGTTAAATTTCAAAGTTTAGGGTAACTTAAATATTATCATTTCACAATCAAATCACCTCTCGCATATAAACCTCTGGCAGTCTCCTTGCCGATACCACTACTTGCTCCCGTTATCACAACAGTTTTGCCGTCAAGACGTGCTTTGCTCCTACACATTTTATTGAAAACCCACATTTTATTGTGCTTCTTTATCTACGACGTTATCAATATACGATTGACTATTTCTATTAAAATTCACTCACTATCGATTTCACTGAACATGCTGTATTCGATCTTGCAACGCGCTTGACGTTGTTCATCGAATATCCACACGCTCGGGTTTTCGTGTTTTTATATAGATAGCACAAGGGTCACTTCGACCAATTCCGATTAACTTTAATCGACGAGTCAGCAGTATTGCTATCAGTAAGACTTTTAATTTAACTTAACTGTATGTTGTTTTTAATCTATCTCTTTGTGACATACTACTTCGTGAATAAAGCTGTATTCTGACATTATAAATTTTTTTTAAAAATAATTATTATAAAAAAATTCTAAATAATTCATACGTGGTCTAATTATACGTAGTTTTCGTCGATTTCTTCTAAGATCATAACCCTCGTATATGTATAACCTTCATCAAATAATAAGAAATTAATATTTCCATCCATGAAACTATATGTTTCGAGAGAGATATTTTAATTTATCATTTAATATCACAGTAAGTACGCAGAGTATGTCACGCATCAAAGATATTAGGTTTAGAACAACACACAGTTACAAATCTTGCTGTTGGCGATATTGCTGATCGAGTTAATCATCGATTAAAGTTAATCGGAGTTGGTCGAAGTGACCCTTAACAGCAAATAACTATACGATCTGCGCAGATCTTAAGCTGCGAAAAGAGAATTACATTTCTTACCAGATACATGAACCGTGCACACGTACAACGATCTTACACGAATTTTTACAAACTCAGAAGATTAATATTAATTTCTGTTCAGTTGCTTTTATTTTTTCATTTATGTACAAATAATATGTATTATAGCAATTGGCTGATATTGACCAGTGAATACTTTCAAAAATTTTATTTTATTAAAGCATTTAGAAATCATTTTATTAAAGCATTTTACGTGAAACGGTTTTCAAAAATGTGGAAAAATCTTCTTCTGGTTCCAGATGTAAAAGACGACAGGATACATTCCATAATTTTTCGGCGCTCCGATAATCGTTTGCCTTCCGATATGTAGTGGCAACGCCGCACTCTCTATATACAAAAAAAGATTTAAAAAATATGGAATTGTATTATTTTTATACTCTGTATCAAACTAATTTCGGCGTACTTGAGTACATAGGTAATATGTTCTTACGAATAATAAAGTCCAGTCTCATTGGCCACCTCTTCATCAACTGAGCAATATATTGTTGTTTGTGCACCTTGTTCTACATTTTTAAAAAATAATTGCGTACAGATATTATAACAAAAACCTGCACCTGGAAATACTGTACTACTGCTATGACGTGATATTTCGGTCGGAATTAGACCAGGATGTAAAGAGTATATGTTTATTCCGTGAATATTTGCTTCTGAAAATCGAAATCTTTGTATAAAGATCTATCTTCGTATACTTTTTCTTTGTTATATGTATATACATCTACATAAAAAATCAATAACGATCGATTAGTGACTGTTAAGTATTAATTAGCAAATATTAAATAAATGTGATCTATCCCAATCCATATTGTTTCCTTTTTGGGTATACCTTTTAATCGACGAGCGAGTTCTTTGGTGAACAGTATGTTCGCCAATTTACTTCGTGTATAACTTTTAAGTGGTGCATAAGACTTTTCCATATTAATATCGTCGAAATCTATGTCAGCAACTATAATAGAATGTTTCTGTTACAATTGTACATTAAACAAGAACTGGACATAAATGATAAACATTATATTTTATTTTTAAAGCTACCACAATATCGTATATGCTTTACATACAAATATACGTAATAGATGAGACATTAACTATTCTGCAACCAGGAGAAGACAATTGCATTTTTGGCAGTAACAGAAGTGTCAAAAGAAAATGGCCAAGATGGTTGACTTGTAGTGTCGCCTCATATCCATCCTCCGTCTTCTCGTACGGAGACGCAGCCACACCGGCATTATTTATGAGAATGTGAATAGCTGCTTCGTTTGTCAGCAAGTTTTTAGCACAATCTCTCACGCTCTTAATACTACGTAGATCCAGAAAATAAATCGCAAGCTCACCAACGTTATTTTTATATTCATCCTTTGTCATCCTAAAAGTAACCATTGATTTACAGACCACATCGCCACTTCCTCCAACTTAATTAAGATAATAAAGGAAATCTTAATTAAGATAAATATAGTTTCATAAAGACAGAGAAATAATGAATTCAAGCAAATAGTAATTATTTGCTTCTTATGATACAAGATTATATATTTACCGTGAAGGTGGATTATTCTTTATATCTTCAACTGCTTTATTTGTCTTTTCCATATTTCTACAAGCCAGAATTACTCTAGCGCCTGAATGCATACGTTGTTTATGTGAAAGTGTTTAAAAGTATATTTTTTATTTATAGAATTGTAAAAAACTTTTTATGGAATTCTAAACGATGCAAAGATAACCGAAAAAAACCTAATATAATTCTAGAGTAAAGAGATAAATAGCGGTCCTTTCATACAATATTGTTACATATAACAATGACACTTGGCACTTCGTCTTTTAATGAATAATAAATTTATATTCCATTAATGCTTTATAATATCTAGTTAAATTTCAAAGTTTAAAATAACTTAAATTATTATTTCAGTAATATTACCTCTCGCGTATAAGTCTCTGGCAGTCTCCTTGCCGATACCACAACTTGCTCCCGTTATCACAACAGTTTTGCCGTCAAGACGTGCTTTGCTCGTACACATTTTATTGAAGACCCACATTTTATTGTGCTTCTTTATCTACAACGTTATCAATATACGATTGACTATTTCTATTAAAATTCACTCACTATCGATTTCACTGAACATGCAGTATTCGATCTTGCAACGCGCTTGACGTTGTTCATCGAATATCCACACGCTCGGGTTTTCGTGATTTTATATAGACAGCACAAGGGTCACTTCGACCAATTCCGATTAATTTTAATCAACGATTAACTCGGTCAGTAGTATTGCTATCAGTAAGACTTTTAACCTAACTGCATCATGTATGAAGTTCTTAATCTATCTCATTGTGATACTTTGACATACCACTTCGTGAATAAAGTTGTATTTTGACATTATAAATTTTTTTTAAAAATAAATATTATAAAAAAATTCTAAATAATTCATACGTGGTCTAATTATACGTAGTTTTCGTCGATTTCTTCTAAGATCATAACCCTCGTATATGTATAACCTTCATCAAATAATAAAAAATTAATATTTCCATCCATGAAACTATATGTTTCGAGAGAGATATTTTAATTTATCATTTAATATCACAGTACGCAGAGTATATCACGCATCAAAGATATTAGGTTTAGAACGACACACAGTTACAAATCTTGCTGTTGGCGATATTGCTGATCGAGTTAATCATCGATTAAAGTTAATCGGAGTTGGTCGAAGTGACCCTTAACAGCAAATAACTATACGATCTGCGCAGATCTTGAGCTGCGAAAGGAGAATTACATTTCTTACCAGATACATGAACCGTGCACACGTACAACAATCTTACACGAATTTTTACAAACTCAGAAGATTAATATTAATTTCTGTTCAGTTGCTTTTATTTTTTCATTTATGTACAAATAATATGTATTATAGCAATTGGCTGATATTGACCAGTGAATACTTTCAAAAATTTCATTTTATTAAAGCATTTTACGTGAAACGGTTTTCAAAAATGTGGAAAAATCTTCTTCTGGTTCCAGATGTAAAAGACGACAGGATACATTCCATAATTTTTCGGCGTTCCGATAATCGTTTGCCTTCCGATATGTAGTGGCAACGCCGCACTCTCTATACACAAAAAAGATAAAAAAAATACGGAATTGTATTATTTTTATACTCTGTATCAAACTAATTTCGGCGTACTTGAGTACATAGGTAATATGTTCTTACGAATAATAAAGTCCAGTCTCATTGGCCACCTCTTCATCAACTGAGCAATATATTGTTGTTTGTGCACCTTGTTCTACATTTTTAAAAAATAATTGCGCACACATATTATAACAAAAACTTGCACCTGGAAATAATGTACTACTGCTATGACGTGATATTTCGGTCGGAATTATACCAGGATGTAAAGAGTATATGTTTATCCCGTGAATATTTGCTTCTGAAAATCGAAATCTTTGTATAAAGATCTATCTTCGTATACTTTTTCTTTGTTATATGTATATACATATATATAAAAAATCAATAACGATCGATTAGTGACTGTTAAGTATTAATTAACAAATATTAAATAAATGTGATCTATCCCAATCCATATTGTTTTCTTTTTGGGTATACCTTTTAATCGACGAGCGAGTTCTTTGGTGAACAGTATGTTCGCCAATTTACTTCGTGCATAACTTTTAAGTGGTGCATAAGACTTTTCCATATTAATATCATCGAAATCTATGTCAGCAACTATAATAGAATGTTTCGGTTACAATTGTACTTTCAAGAAGAACTGGACGTAAATGATAAAGACTCTACTTTATTTTTAAAGCTACCACAATATCGTACATGCTTTACATACAAATATATGTAAGAGATGAGACATTAACTATTCTGCAACCGGGAGAAGACAATTGCATTTTTGGCAGTAACAGAAGTGTCAAAAGAAAATGGCCAAGATGGTTGACTTGTAGTGTCGTCTCATATCCATCCTCCGTCTTCTCGTACGGAGACGCAGCCACACCGGCATTATTTATGAGAATGTGAATAGCTGCTTCGTTTGTCAGCAAGTTTTTAGCACAATCTCTCACGCTCTTAATACTACGTAGATCCAGAAAATAAATCGCAAGCTCACCAACGTTATTTTTATATTCATCCTTTGTCATCCTAAAAGTAACCATTGATTTACAGACCACATCGCCACTTCCTCCAACTTAATTAAGATAATAAAGGAAATCTTAATTAAGATAAATATAGTTTCATAAAGACAGAGAAATAATGAATTCAAGCAAATAGTAATTATTTGCTTCTTATGATACAAGATTATATATTTACCGTGAAGGTGGATTATTCTTTATATCTTCAACTGCTTTATTTGTCTTTTCCATATTTCTACAAGCCAGAATTACTCTAGCGCCTGAATGCATACGTTGTTTATGTGAAAGTGTTTAAAAGTATATTTTTTATTTATAGAATTGTAAAAAACTTTTTATGGAATTCTAAACGATGCAAAGATAACCGAAAAAAAACCTAATATTCTAGAGTAAAGAGATAAATAGCGGTCCTTTCATACAATATTGTTACATATAACAATGACACTTGGCACTTCGTCTTTTAATGAATAATAAATTTATATTCCATTAATGCTTTATAATATCTAGTTAAATTTCAAAGTTTAAAATAACAAATTATTATTTCAGTAATATTACCTCTCGCGTATAAGTCTCTGGCAGTCTCCTTGCCGATACCACAACTTGCTCCTGTTATCACAACAGTTTTGCCGTCAAGACGTGCTTTGCTCGTACGTATTTTATTGAAGAACCACCACATTTTGTGATGTTTCTTTATCCACGACGTTATCAATATACGATTGAATATTTCTATTGAAATTCACTCATTGTGGCTTTGACTGAACTTGCTCTATTCGGTTTTGCAACGTGTATTCGAATATCTACACGATCGTGCCTACTTTTTATATGAATTGTTCAAGGCTAACTGCATGCCAGTGATTATCTAATCTGCGCAGACGCAGATCTACACGTGTGAGAGATTACTTCTACGTTCTTTTTTCAGATACACGCACCGCGCACGCATATAACAATCTGACACGATATGCTAATTTTTGCAGACTCAAAATATCAATATTTATTTCCGTTCTACTGCTTTTATTTTTTAAATTTATATACAAATAGTATGTAGAGTATATTAACTAGCTAATATTAATTAATTCTTTTAGTAAAATTCAACTGTTTATAAATACAAAGAAATACAAGTGCAAACTCCCTTCCGATTCTGATAGTTTTTACCAATATTCAATGTATTGAAAGAGCCCCGCACGAATTATATGAATTAAAAAAAACGGTTTTTCTGTTAATTTGCTCGTATTTGTGATATGTTGTAGTTCATGTGTCCCTGATAAAAAGTCTCAAATTTCATCAACTTTTTAAATATTGAAAAAAGTGGGAAATAGCAACGTGAGCCTGCAATGCAAACATAGAACTATAAAAATGTGAAATTTTGATGTGTGAGAGAAAGAGAGAAAAAATAAGCAGTCGCAGCCTCTCCTCCCTTTCTCTCTCTCAAAAACATAATTTAAAAAAGACCTCTTGTTCAGAATTGCCATTTGTTCATTAGAAAATATTTGCTGCAAACGAAGCTTTCCTGTAGAAAAACATTTTCGCCATTTTCCCGGGGATTTTGACAATTTTATAAGCTTTATATTCGAATTTATTCAGCAAGCCTAAAAATATAAAGACATATCAATTTCATACATTTCCCTGATAGGCAGATTTTGGCCCTAAACCGTTCTTTGACTAAAAGAAATAGACGCTTCTATTTATTTTTTCAATAAATAGAATATTGTCGTTCTTTTATTATCTCTTATTAACATATATATAAAGTTGATCCATTGTATAATATTTATCATTTGTCATTGTATTAAGTACGTCACATTGCTATGATCGGACAAAGATCAATGAATTACATAAATAGTATGACTTTTAATCTTGACGCACAATTTAAAAGTATTGATAATGTTTTGCAAAAATATGAATGATGTTTAATGAAAGAATTATGTAAAATACAGCATATTAAGTTTCTTACATGAATTTTATTTGCATGATATAATATGATAATCTTATCGTCTAAGAGTTTACAATACTGGACCTATAAGTATACTTTTATTTCTTTATGATTTTTCTAACTATTGTCGAAGAAATTTTTTAGTCCTCTAATGACTTATTCATGATCTTTTTATGAAAGGCCTTATAGATCTTTTAATTGACAAACGCAATTTTCTTTTTTTGATTCTTGTCGCGAAAGCAAAATAGAATAAAAACCGATGTGAAATTATATCAGACGCTTTCGTCAACAATTGTTAATCAATGCAGAAAAGGGCACAAAAACAAGACAGCTTTTTATTATCAATAAATAGAATAAATAAGTTAATAATGTTTAGTAGTATTTTACAATATTACGAATAATTCTCATTAAACAATCATTATTGCATTATCCACCGTTATTGAACCGTGTATTGAGACTTCGAGGTTGTCACGAGAGCTACAGGAGAAATCAGATATGGAACCTTTTGAATCGTCGACCGAGTGAATAACCGAATGTCTTAAATCCCCGCCGGGGAAACTGCGGTTGACAGCGCGCTTGAACTTGACTTAATCGAAGCTCGCGAGGGAGAGCAAAAGAGTCCACCTGCATTCGCTTTGAACCAGGATAAACTATCGCGTTAATCTGTTCCATTAACATTCGCGAGAGAATATCACTTTTATGACCGATTCAAACTGGTGATTCGCGCCATTCGCCAAAATGCCCTTTTCGCGAGCACGATGAACTTTCGAGAGGGCTATATTGCCGGACGATAAATCGTTGATGCATGCGTTATGGCGATACGTTCCGTATAACGACGCAACGGCTGCAAGAATTGCGCCACTCATCTTGTGTGTCACGTTCAGAGTTGCATCGCGATAGGCTGTGAGAAAAAATGGTAGGCGTGATAAAAAATCGCCGATGTACCGGTTAATTATTTTTATATTTTACAATATATATGGCTTCTATTTTATTTATTTTATCTAATTATCTTATACAATCATTGAAATAAAAATAAAAATAGTTGAGAAAGAAGTTAAATAGGTTGGAAATAGGATTTTAATTCGCAGGACCTCATTTTCTCATATATAGATACTATCTGACAATAATAATTGCGCTTAGATATTATTTTTTAATATACAATAAATACGAAATTGTATTTGCTTGCGTCATAGTAGCAAAGAAATCTTTATCTTTTTTTTTCCTCAACGACATCTAAAAGTGTGTTAAACTGCAGTTTGCATGCTCGCACTAACCGCAGACAGAGGAAAATGAGTTTGTTACGTCCTCGAAGGTCAACGTTGCAGAAAAAGGACGAGCACCGGACGACCGAATCTTGTTAAGGGCGAGTCTCGCATTTACCCCCGGCTCTCCGAAACGTGCTTGCACGCGTTGAACAATTTATTGCGCCTTTCTTGCGCGTTAAAGCGTACTATGGACCGCATACCTTATGCTCGGTTCCCAGCTGGATCGAATCATAAATCGTACGGCTCTCTCCTTTCCTCTCTCGGACTTTCGTCCTCTCATCCTCGGTCCACCACGGTCACCCTTATTTCTTATATGATGAGTCGGGATATCTTCTTCGTATGCACCTTCAAGTGCAGCAACGTACGAGCTTGCCCTCGTCGGGGTATGTACGAGTTCTGGTATCTCGACTCGCTCGTGCTAGTTATTTAAATCTTTGCTTCACCCGGGAAGCAAAGGGGAACCCGGGGCATAACAAGACCACGGGGTGTGGTATAATGAGATATGGTCGATAACTTTTTACAGAGATGCTGTTATGTAATAAAATATTTCGAAATTAATACTCTTATATGTCTTTAACAGCGTGTTGTTATCAGTTTTCATATTATTTTTAGCTGAAAGATGCTACAAGTTGTTTTAATGCGTTCGCTGTGCTCTCCGCGACTGAGTTGCAGTTTCTTTGATATACATTTGCACAAGCAATGATAAAATTTTATTTTTTATCACCGTAAGTACATTTACGTTATTAAACGATCTTTTCTTGTCAATTTAATAAAATATCTGTGTAAATATCGATTATCTGTGATGTTTTATATTGTCTAAAGTAAACTTATACATTTCGAGTCATAACGGGGTATTAGTCTACGGGGCATAATGCCTTGTGTTCTTACAATTAATGTTTTATTTATTTATTTATTTTCATACGCTATCAATATATGTATACTTATGTTAAGTTGCGCAATATTGATGCCACAGATTATTACACCAAATTTTGATTTTTATTTATATTTTAACAAGAAAAATGTATACTGTAATAAGAAAAGTGTTATTAATAAATATTGTCTCCGAGTTAGTTTCGTCACTTCGTTGTCAGCACTTCTGGTTCCAGAATTCTAGCTAAGATTTTTAGTCACCATGGTCGAATTTGTTACACCAAGCAACTGGCTGTTGCCAAATTCGATTTGATTTCCGGTTCGCTCACAACAAGTCTTTTGCCCTTCACATGTTTACGAGGCGCTCCATTCGAGATGCAAGCTGAATGCATATCGCTATATGTTCACGGCATTTCATCCAATGTCTTCCAAACAAGAACGATATTTGTGTCAAAGACCAGTCCATATTAAAGGGACATCTTTCTACGCGAAATTTGAAAATATTTTTTCGTAAATTTTTGAAGACAGAATTCTTTTTCATTACATTTCAAATATCACATCTCAGTGGAACCCTCTATTATCTCGAAATGAAAAATATTTCAAACGGACAAGTATATTGCTATGAAAAAAGTTCTTTAGTTCTTTATTTAAAAATTTTCTATTGGATATTGTAAGAATACTGTTTGAGTGGATAGACGTCATGATGAAATAACGCGCTACCGATATTAAAATGTCTATGGCAAAACATTAGCGGTACTTTTCATTTATCCCTATTTAAAATCGAATCCGATCCTATTTTCAGATCCTATCTTCCAATTTTTATTTCAAAATATGACTTTGTTAAACATGGTTAGATTCAGTATAAAATACCCTATCATTTGGAAAATATTTTTGGACTACAAAAAGCAGAATGTAGTTATTCGACTAGTGTAAAGCATACTGCAATGTCAAGCACGTTTTAAAATCAAACAGAGCATATTCAGTGAAATCGACAGTGAGTGAATTCCAATATAGAAATAGTCAATTGTATATTGATAACGTCGCGGATAAAGAAGCACCATAAAATGTAGTTCTTCAGTAAAATGTGTAAGGGCAAAGCACGTCTTGACAGCAAAACTGTGGTGATAACGGGAGCAAGTGGTGGTATCGGCAAAGAGACTGCCAGAGACTTATACACGAGAGGTGATTTTATTGAAATAATAATTCAAGTTATCCTAAAAACTTCGAAATTTAAGTTGATATTATATAGTATTAATGTAATATAAATTTGTTATTAATCAAGAAATGACAGTGTTATTTATTATATATAACCACATAACGATATTTCATGAGAGAAACATTATATATATTTATTTCTTTACTGGAATATTTCTTTACTAGAATATTTCTTTACTAAATACTCTTTCGGTTATCTTTGCTTCATTTAGAATTCCACAAAAATTTTTTTACAACTATAAATAAAACATATATTTTTAAACACATTCTTATAAATAACGTACGCATTTAGGCGCTAAAGTAATTCTGGCTTGTAGAAATATGGAAAAGACAAATAAAGCAGTTGAAGATATAAAGAACAATCCACCTTCATGGTAAATATATAAACTTGTATCATAAGAAGCAATTAATAACTATTTGCTCGAATTCATCATTTCTCTGTCTTTAAAAAACTATATTTATCTTAATTAAATTTTTTTATGTTGGAGAAAGTGGCGATGTGATAAATCTGTAAATCAATGGTTTTTTAGGATGACGAAAGATGAATATCAAAATAACGTAATGAGCTTGCGATTGATTTTCTGGATCTACAAAGTTTTAAGAGCGTGAGAGATTGTGCTAAAAACTTGCTGACAAACGAAGTAGCTATTCACATTTCTCATAAATAATGCCGGTGTGGCTGTGTCTCCGTACGAGAAGACGGAGGATGGAAATGAGACGACACTACAAGTCAACTACAATATCTTGGCCATTTTCTTTTGACACTTCTGTTACTGCCAAAAGTGCAATCGTCTTCTCCCGGTTGCAAAATAGTTAATGTCCCATCTATTACATATATTTGTCTGTAAAACATGTACGATATTGTAGTAGCTTTAAAAATAAAGTAGAATCTTTATCATTTACGTCCAGTTCTTGTTGAAAGTACAATTGTAATAGAAACATTCTATTATAGTTGTTGACACAGATTTCGATGACATTAATCTGGAGAGATCTTATGCATCACTTAAAAGTTATGTACAAAGTAAATTGGCAAACATTCTGTTCACCAAAGAACTCGCTCGTCGATTGAAAGATATGCCCAAAAAGGAAACATTATGGATTGGGATAGATCATGTTTATTTAATATTTACTAATTAATACTTAACAGTCATTAGTCGATCGTTATTGATTTTTTATGTACATAAAGAAAAAGTATAATATACGAAGATAGATCTTTATACGAAGATTTCGATTTTTAGAAGCAAATATTCACGGAATAAACATATACTCTTTACATCCTGGTCTAATTCCGACCGAAATATTACGTCATAGCAGTAGTACAGTATTTCCAGGTGCAAGTTTTTGTTATAATATCTGTACGCAATTATTTTTTAAAAATATGGAACAAGGTGCACAAACAACAATATATTGTTCAGTTGATGAAAAGGCAGCTAATGAGACCGGACTTTATTATTCGTAAGAATACGCTATGTACCACGAAAATTATTTTTATACAGAATATTCTAATAACGTAATTACACATTATGTTTATTTTTTTATATGTAGAGACTGTGGCGTTGCCACTACATATCGGAAGGCAAACAATCATCAGTACGCCGAAAAATTGTGGAATATATCCTGTCGTCTTTTACATCTGGAACCTGACGAAGATTTTACTAAAGTTTTGGAAATTGTTTCACGTCAAGTGCTTTGAAAAGATTTTTTTATGTATTATGTATAAGTGAATTATTGCGGAAATTTTTGAAAAGAATTACCAATCAATATTAGCTAATTATTATACTACGTATTATTTATATATACTAGACATCACAGACGCGCGCTGCGCGCGCGCTATTTAGCTTTAATATTATATTATTACTATTATTACGTTATACTATTACATTACACTATAACCCCTTCATATAATACGCAAAACTGTCAAAATATACGATGACAGATGCTTACAAAGTAAGCGCAATGAGAGAACCAATCGGCATCACGGAAAAGACAAAACAATAGACTTTCCATGCCTTTTTTAGAAAGAGAAATAAAACAATAAAAGCAGCTAAGAAGTTAATATTGATTTTTTGAGTATATAAAACTTCATGTCAGATCGTGAAACGTGTGGTCGTGTGTGTAAAGCCTGAAAACAGAAATTAAGTATCTCCCCTTTCGTATGATATGCGCAGATATTGTCTGCGCAGATCGGATAACCACCTGCTAGCCTTGTACAGTCTATATAAGAACATGAAAACACGAGCGTGTAGATATTAGATGAAAGTTGCAAAGCAAGCACATTGCAAACTCAAATAGAGCATATCTAGTGAAATCGATAGTGAGTGAATTCCAATAGAAATAGTCAATCGCATATTAGTAACGTGGATAAAGAAGCGCTATAAAATGTCGATCTTCAATCAAATGTGTAGGAGCAAAGCACGTCTTGACGGCAAAATTGTTGTGATAACGGGAGCAAGTGATGGTATCGGCAAGGAGACTGCCAGAGATTTATACGCGAAAGGTGATTTTACTGAAATGATAATTCAAGTTACCCTAAACTTAGAAATTTAAGTTAATATTATATGGTATTAATGTAATATAAATTTGTTATTGATCAAGAGATGACAGTGCCAAGTGTCATTGTTATATAACTATATTGTTATATATAACAATATTTTATGAGAAAAATGCTATTCATTTCTTTACTAGAATATTTTAGGCTCTTTTGGTTATCTTTGTTTTATTTAGATTTCCTTAAAAATTCTTTACACCTCTATAAATAAAAAATATACTTTTACACACTTCATATAAATAACGTGTGCTTTTAGGCGCTAGAGTAATTCTAGCTTGTAGAAATATGGAAAAGACAAATAAAGCAGTGGAAGATATAAAGAACAATCCACCTTCATGGTAAATATATAAGCTTGTACCATAAGAGGCAACTAAATTAATTACTATTTGCTTGAATTCATTATTTCTCTGTTTTTATGAAACTATATTTATATTAATTTTGCCTTTATTGCCCTCGTTCAGCAAACAAACTTTAGTGCTCTCGTATGTGCGCCACGCTTCGCCTATATGTGTGTCACTGTATTAGTGCAACTTTGCCATATAATTTTCTCACAATCAGATCAACACAGTCTTGTAAGAATAAGACACTGAACTCTATACGTACTGGAATGAGTGATCTATTGTTCTGGCTGTCACCAATAAGAGGTGCTTTTGGGTGTACTTTTCTCTTTTTCTAGTAATACCTCATTGGTCAATCGCACTGAGAATATCGTCATTTTTATGTGATTGACCAATCGCACACCAAATCTACACCCAAAAGCACCTTTCTGTCGGCGAGAGCCAGAACAATTGATCACTCATTCCAGTATGTATAAAGTTCACTGGAACAAAAGAATGAGACACCGACCGATACAGCGATCTGCGACAGTAAAGCTTAAGTTTGGTATAACAGTGCAAGTCGCATCGACTGTATACGTAATTTGCTCTCGCCATGAGCGCCGCTCTTACAATCAGATATATCGCGCGTTAACACTGTTAAAGACTAATCTAAAAATTGTAATAACGAAACTTTGAAAAAAACCATAGAGATATAATCTAGAAGGTTGCAAGTAAAAAATCAAAGTTTCAGCTAGAGTTAACTTTTATGCCATATCTATGCAGTTAAAAAAATATGAATTGAGCGTTTGTCTTATACGAAGGCAATGGACGGTTAATTAAACTTTTGCATGTTGAAGAAAACGATGATGTGGTCTGTAAATCAATAAGCGGCTACTTTTAGGATGACAAAGAATGATTATAAAAATAACGTAGGCGAGCTTGCGATTTATTTACTGGATCTAAGTAGTATTAAAAGCGTGAGAGATTGTGCTAAAAACTTGCTGACAAACGAAGCAGCTATTCACATACTCATAAATAATGCCGGTATGGCTGCTGCTTCTTCGTACGAGAAAACGGAGGATGGATTTGAGACGACACTACAAGTCAACTATCTTGGTCATTTTCTTTTGACACTTCTGTTACTGCCAAAAATGCAGTCGTCTTCTCCCAGTTGCAGAATAGTCAATGTCGCATCACTTGGATATATTTGTATGTAAAGCATTAATATTATGGTTATGACTTTAAAAATAAACTAAAATGTCTTTTATATACAACCAAGAATTTCGTTTAAAGTACAATTGTAACAAAAACATTCTATTATAGTTGCTGACATAGATTTCAATGACATTAATCTGGAGAGATCTTATGCACCATTTAAAAGTTATGCACGAAGTAAACTAGCAAACATTCTGTTCACTAAGGAGCTCGCTGATCGATTGAGAAGTATGCTACAAAAACGTTATCAATTAGAATAGATCACATTTATTTAATATTGGCTAATTAATATTTAACAATTGCTAATCAGTTGTTAACGGTTTATTTTTCAATAAAGAGAAATGCACAGAGGATAGGTTTTATACAAAATAGAGTTGTAAATAGTTATATTTCGATTTTCAGAGGCAAATATTCACGGAATAAATGTGTACTCTGTACATCCTGGTATTATACCGACTGAAGTATTATGGCATGTCAATAATGCAGTGTGTCCAATTTTTTTTTTTACTTTAGCGCGATTGTTTTGTAAAAATGCTGAACAAGGAGCGCAAACTACAATATATTGTTCTGTGGATGAAAAGGCAGCTAATGAGACCGGTCTTTATTATTCGTAAGAATACGCTATGTACCACACAAATTATTTTTATACAGAATATTCTAATAACGTAATTACACATTATATTTTTTTATGTATAGAGAATGCGGCGTTGCCACTACATTTTTGAAGGCAAATAATCGTCTGTACGCCGAAAAATTGTGGAATGTATCGTGTCGACTGTTGCATCTGCAACCAGAAGAAGATTTTACCACATTTTTGGAAACCGTTTCACGTCAAATGCTTCAGGAAAAATTTTTTTATTCTTAAGGGAATTATCGCAGAAATTTTTATTAAATAATGTTTCATGTTTTTATTTTTATTAAATCAAATGTTTAGTAAAATAATTAAAGATAAAAATATAATAGATTTACAACAAGTACTTTATTATTTAATTCATGTGCCTTAAACTTAAATTACAAAATCACAAAGTGACTACGAAAAGTAGATGATTAATGTCTAGATAATATCCTAATAATGGGCAGATCGAATTTGTTTTTTCAAGAAGAGAAGTTGTCGTTTTTTTTATTATCTCTCATTAACATGCCTATATAAAGTTGTTCCATTGTATATTATTTATCATTTGTCATTGTATTAAGTACTTCACATTGCTATGATCGGACAAAGATCAATGAATTACATAAATAGTATGACTTTTAATCTTGACGCACAATTTAAAAGTATTGATAATGTTTTGCAAAAATATTAATGATGTTTAATGAAAGAATTATGTAAAATATAGCATGTTAAGTTTCTTCCATGAATTTTATTTGCATGATATAATATGATAATCTTATCGTCTAAGAGTTTACAATACTGGACCTATAAGTATACTTTTATATCTTTATGATTTTTCTAACGACTATTGTCGAAGGAATTTTTTAGTCCTCTAATGACTTATTCATGATCTTTTTATGAAAGGCCTTATAGATCTTTTACTTGACAAACGCGGATTTTCTTTTTTTGATTCTTGTCGCGGTAAGGGCACAAAAACAAGACAGCTTTTTTATTATCAATAAATAGAATAAATAAGTTAATAATGTTTAGTAGTATTTTACAATATTACGAATAATTCTCATTAAACAATCATTATTGCATTATCCATTGTTATTGAACTGCGTATTGAGACTTCGAGGCCGTCACAAGAGTTACGGAATGCATATTGCAACTCGAAATCAGATATAGAAGAGGCGAAATCAGATATAGAACCTTTTGAATCTTCGACCGAGTGAATAACCGAATGCCTTAAATCCTCGGCGGGAATTTAAGGCATTCGGTTATTCATCTGTCCGCTGTGGTTGACAGCGCGCTTGAATTTGACTTAATCAAAGCTCGAGGAAGAGCAAAAAGCTTTAATTTTAGACATTTTAAAAGTCTTTCGCACATTGGGTTCGTCAGTTACGAATCTTCAAAAATGATCAACGAGTCTGGGGGGCGGGCGGGGGGGGGGGGGGGGCTTAAACCCTATTTTTCTCGCAAACCTGATGTGATAGGATTCTTTGCTTGCGGATTCAGATTCAACGCACGTAAAAAACTTAAAAAACTATAAGAAACCACCTTTCTTTTCCGGACCGCAAAAATCATGCAGACTTGTGTTATTGTTATCCCAAATTACAATACAAATAAATTTTAAGAATTATAGAAAAGATTTTTGCGAGTATATCAAAGGTTGCAGTCTTTTATTTTGCGAAAAAAATATTAGGTAATCACACGTCAGTGACGATTTGTTTCTGCCGGCTATTTGCTGACAATTTGAGAGATCGATATAATATATCGAGTGAAATGTAACATATCGTCGCGTTTGCCGTAAGTACGCGTTTTGTTACGAACGCGACTGCAATCGATTGGATTCGCGGACATCGAAATTCGTGAACAAACTCTCGAGACGTCGCGTCATATTCGTTCCTCGTGAATTGCATCGAACAGCCGGGCTCGTAAATTTCCGTGATGGAGGAGATTCGATGAGTACACCCGCGCTTGGACCAACGTTCGGATCGACGGTGTTCGTGCACACTTACATGGCACACAGTTCTGTAAAGCCGCGTACAAACTCAAACAAACATGCGGGTAGAGTCGACACCTTTGTGTACATTCGAGATTTCGCGAAAGACCGCGAGTCTTTCTACATATTATAAAGGTATTATAGTATTATAGAGATATAGTGTAGCTTTGTTCACAAGTACAAAGATATTCACGTTATAAGAATATTTATGAAAATCAAATAATATAATATATACTGACTCTTTAAAAAGCATATCGAATTAAATTTCATTGTTGCTCCTTCCCGATAACCTGATTGCCTTTTTATGCCTTTTTTAAAAGAATGATGTTTTTTACCTTTGTTAAAAGTGAAGTCTGTTAATCAGATGCGATGTATAAATTATATCGAAGACATGGCACTATTTTTCTAAAAATTTCATGACAGCTATACATGATATCTAAATATCGCTAATATATAACTTACATAATAGAAGAAAGTTTTTAAACTAATCTCTTGGTCAACAGATAAGACTTTATTCGGGACTTTTTTGCAAGTTAGATCATACTGTTCACGTGTTATCTAATTTACTTTCAGCCATAGATATCAGCTAGAAAATTTTCTTTTAGTAATATATTCAAAATAGCGAATTTATATATCATGCATAGTATAGTTAGTATAAAATCATTAGAAAAGTAGTTAAAAAGCGTACACCTCCAGCGCACGCTACGCCTGATTTATATGTAATTTAGAGTATTCAATCATTTTAAATTGCATTTAAAAATTATTTCTTGGACGTAATTTTAGAAGGTTACTTCTTCTGGCATAGTGAATCGCACTGTGTGCGAATTTTGGAACACTTTATACATGTATATACCTACAGATCTCGTCACATGTGCTATACGAAACATTGAGCCATATGTCCGCAATAACTTTATCATATGCGGATACAACCAGATCGATGTAGGTATACGCGTAAATGTGCAGTCTGCATTAAACAGGCCACTATGAATATGAGAGTAGCGTGCATCACGTGGACTATTGATCATTTGCGGGATTCAACGCAAAAATCATGTTATTCAACATACGTTTTAAAATAATCCTGTTCAAACATATACATTCACAAAAATCCTTTCTTCATTTTCGAATAAATTGTCGAAAAATAGTTTCATATATACCTACCTATAAATATAATATAATTCTTATGTATAATAAAGTGCGATTTCTGTGTAAATAAAAATGATAAGATAAAAATAATAACTTATGTTAGATATTTTTGTTCTCAATTCATCATTTATCTTTTGGTGATCTGCCCATCGATTTTGTAGCAAAGAATTTAATTTTGCCTAACAAGACTTTCCTTTTTCCTTAGATAAAATACTGTTTTATGACTAATAAGATTGTTAAAAATATTGAATATTTCAGCAATAACTCTTTTTAATACTCGTATAGAATTAAACTATAGCTCAATTCTAAAAGTGGAAATACGTACAGTTCCTGTTCATTATTGCATGATTTATTTTAAAGGACTAATTAAATCTTTTTTATTGCAATTTCGTAGCTTTAGACGTTTCCACCGAATGCAAAGTTTGTCTGAATAATAACTATATTAATTACGTGCATGTAATTGTGAATTTTCGCGAGGGGTACGTTGTATTTAGCAGCAGCTTGTGTAGCGCACGGCGTTTCACGTGAATACGAAGAAATGTAATGTAGGCTAGTGGCGAACGCAATCGAGGATACTGGAACGCGAACGTGCGTACTGCATACTAACGCATGTGCGGGTCGCGAGACTCACGAGTGACCCTCGTGCAAATACACGAGTTGCATTTGTGTACGTCGTCCATGCGGCACATGTGCTAACCAGATGATGCGCTGCGGGATACGAGATAATTGTCATACGAATCTCCGGTATATTATTCCCTAATTATACGAGCGTATCAATATCATTGATATATCATGGCCATTTAATAGGTAATACAGATTTCGCCGAGAGTTACGTTAAATACAGATTAAGATAAAATAAAGTAAGGCGAGATATACGCAGATAAAAGATCTTGTACACAAAAGTGCGAAAAAGTGAAGATAGAAGAATCATATATTCATATATTCATGTACAAATATTTTACGAATATTATGAATATTTTATGTAATATGTATATTCGGCTTGAATATTTAAATAAATGTATAAAAAATAATGCATGAAACTTTGATTTAATAATAACACGAGCAATATAATGTAAAATATTCAACTATATTCAACTTTCCCATTTTTTTTTTTACTATCAGAAAAATTGGATAAAATATAACTTTTAAATCTTAAGTTTCTCGAGGATGAATAGAGAAACTAGCAGATAGTTACAAATAGCAAGCAAGTAGAAATCAGATTTAACATTCTCTCACAAGAGCAAAAATATGAAATAAAGTTTATGATAATTAAAATTTCATACAATTTCGGCCAAGGATAATTTTCAGTTGAATTATGTACGCTTCACTCGATTAATCTCTCAGTTCACGCAAGCAGCAGCGGCTGAATGACGGCGATGCAGTTCGCGATAGTGCAGATATAAACGTCACGGCTCATTAGTATTCTAAGGTCAAGTACTGATCGTCGTTCAAGCATGAAAGAATTCTTGACTACGCGGAGATATTGCCAGGCTGTAGTGAACAGGTGTGCGAAGTTTACGAGGTGCCATGCGTTTACTGCATAATATTCTCACTCGAATATTTCCCTCTACGTGATATCTTAGCTTTTTCAAGACAAAGAATTTTCTGTCTCTCTGATTGTGATGCTGTCCCCTTAATCGTAAACAGTAAGACGTGCTATCAAGTTACGAAGAGAAGTATCCTCATTATTAAAATCGCTTAGAATGTGCCGAGCATGTCAGATGATGTTTTATAAAATTTTTTTTATTATGCTTCATTATCGTTGCAAACCGAGTTACGCGACAACGGTAATTATAGCTCTTCAAGTTGTATAACAGTATATAGGTTGGAGCTATATATCATAGCTCCAAGGACTCACTTTTTTTCAATTATAATTGTTACTGAGGCTCGTACGATACACGGATGAATTAATGAGCTGTCCACGGTACTCTGAATTCAAGTTCGATTGTTTCGATCGACAAAGACGAAACGGGAATTCCGTGCGCGCTTTTAATTGTCGATAATACGACGAAGATGTCCATTGGCGTCTCTCCCCCGCGGCCGCGTAAAGGGAAGAAAAACGGGGCTCGTCCCGAGCGAATGAGAGTCCTTCAGGCGACGAGCGTTATGCTATTTAGAAATCTGCTCGAACATACAAAAGGATGTCATCCCTCTCGGCGGAGGTAGCGATGCCATGCCCGAGTGCTCTCTCGTGCCACGTACAGCACGCGCGTCGCGACGCACACGCACACCACGATGGCTCGCTCGCGCCCGCTGGTTGTCAACTTTCAATAGCGCGGGTCGAATAACACCGACGAACTTTGCAACACGCGATACGGGTCGGCAAGGAAAAAAGGGAGCGTTGAAGGCGCGGGAGCGGAAAGCGGGAGACCACCCGCGTATTGTTCGAAAATGTGTCGACTCGCAACTCGTTAGCCTCGTTCTGCATTAATACCAGAATAATCGGTCAAGAGAACTCTTAACAAGTTCTCATCGGCCATGAATTTTATGTTTTCGCGCGAATTTACTCACGTATACGTATTCTTCTTTTTCGAGGATTTATTTAATATTAATTGTTGCTTAATTTTAAAAAATTGTGAGAAAGTTTTATTGTGTTGTATTGTTTCGTTGCTTTCATTGTTTAATTTTCATCTCGCCTCATGTTTTTAAGTTGTTTCCTCGGTTGTTTTTAACTCATTATCGGTGCAGAGTTAATGACCTAGTTTTGTTATCCTCTCGATATGCTTTCGTTCGATGCATAATGTATTATACTGAAATATTTTTACCGTATGCACACGAGATGCAAAGATGGAATTTTGAATTTCAAGTTTAGAACATTATGTGAAAGCTTTTCGCGTAGAAAATTAAAAAGCGCGTTCCCGCGAATACATAATATTTCATATTCATTGTGATTCTATTAAATTCAGAATCGAATGTATTTGAAACTCGTCTATCATATATCTCATTTATTCTGCCCTCAAGCGAGAGACTTTTGGAAAAGTATGAACGTAAGCGTATTAAATCTCATATGTCACAAGAAAGTTATGCCAAGAAATACCAAGTTAACATAATTTTCAATACATTACGGCTAATTTTTAGTGTAAAAATTTAAACGTTCATGTATATACTCGACTTCATTATAAACTTAATGAAGCTAGAACCTAGAAAAGGGATTTTACCGACTTGCATTTCATGTTGAGATTAAAAATTGTATGTTGAGAAGAGAGTGCTACAATGTAACAGGCGTCGTCTCGGCGCACTTTGCCGGTTTCTTTGCCCGAAGGTTGATTTACATTAGATGCCGGGTCAAAGAGCGGTCGAGTACTCTAGCATTAGACCGAGGATACTGCGGACGCTGCAACCATCCTTGTGCATCACGCTGCTACAACTGAGTGCAACCACCGGAAACGCAAACGTCCTGGCATCGCGTTGTTGCTTCAGACGACGAGCAATGAGCGCGTTTGTAGTATCAGTTTCTTTCTCGAAAAAGAAAACGATGGAGAAGTCAATTTTAAGGGATAACAAGCCCTTATTGATAAGCACAGACGAGTCTCTCTACTGTAATTTTCCGGAAGGATGTCAGAAGTTTTGGTGCATAAATTAACAGTAATTGCATTTTGTTTTTGTTTTCAGTACCTACGATTAAAGTGTTAACGTTAGATTCCACATTTTTCTTATAATATTTTTTGTTAAATTCAAATTACGTCAAATATGTATAAATGTAGAAGTCATAAAGTAGGATGGAAATTAAAATTACATAATTCACCAAATAACGAATTATCCTTTTATGAACAATACGTTATCAAGGGATCGTATAAATGTCTAAAAATGATAGTACACGCTGTACACCGCATATTTCCGTAAGATACTTTTACGCGCTGGAAAGTTAATAATTTCTATTTGCGTCTAATTAGGCGCGACGTCGGCAAGTTTCCGATGCACGGTGTGCATTGTGCGCATCGATGCGCAATTATTAAGACCTCACTCGATCCCGAAGCTCCTGCTCGTTACGCAAGCTTCTCGCGTTCTCCCGGCGACGTATCGATTTCTGCCAGACGCGGAGAACCTGACCTACGAGTTTACGCGCGTACGAGCCACCCGCAACGCGAAATATCTCGCGTATAAATTGCTCGATCACCGATAGAGTCGAACAGCACGAACATGAAAATACAAACGGCCATCGTCGGCATGTATCAGTTCCGAATAGTTTATTATCGTCATAAACCAGGCTATGCCGACGTTCGCGAACAATTCAAGCGTGTATTTCGCCATGAGCACTGATGCACTAGTCCACGCGAGTTGCATCGTGAGCGAAAGAGATAGGGTGGATGGATTCCATCATAAAAAAATATCGTAATTTTCTTCCGAAGCGATATTTGCGTTCGCAACATAAAAGAAATGTGCCGACATCGTTAGCCATTATCATTGTGCACGCCAGAATTTTTCTATAACATTTGGAGAATACATTCTATACGCATGTTATATGTTATATTTTTGTACTATAATATTTACATTTACCAAAAAATTGTATTTATTTTCGCATAATTTCATTATTATAGATGGATATATGTGAATAGACAATGATCGGTTGTTACTATAATTTGCTAAGTTAATTTTGTTATTTGATTAATTATTAAATTAATTGATTAAAAATTAATTAGTTTAACTCATATTTTAAAATGTATACTCAAAAATTGACGTTTTAATATATTTCTTAAGGCAGAATGTTAAAGAAAAACATCACGTTGAATCGGTGCCTCTATTATAATATATTCTGTATATTTTTAAATGCATTTGCGTTCGTCTTACGCACAATGATGCATCATTATAATTCCATCGCACCGTCAGTTTTGCCACCGGTTTTTCGCGATATCGGCGCTCTGAAAGCTCCAGGTCGGCGTTTTCCGGGTAGCTGGGTCGGTGGTTGAAGGGCCAATTCAAGGGAGGATATTATGTAGCCTTTAGGGGGATGCTAGGTGGTGACGTCCCGTTGAGTTTCCGGAAGCGGAGAGAACACAGGAAGGTGGCTCGCAGCTCACTGAGGAACACGAAGGCGAAGAGGTGCGAGGATATTGCATTCTGCTTGGTAACTTCTGCAGCATTCTATCTCTGTTTCTCGCTTTCAAACGCGTTTTTCTCTTTCTCTCTCTCGTACGATCTATCTCTCATCCTCCCTGTGATCTTCCGTCAGCATTCTCGTCTACGAGGAACTTAGCAAAGGGTCTAACGGATTTACATGCACGTGCTTGGATCTGTGTGGCTGGATAGTGTTTACGCTTGAAATAAGGCAAGTCTCTTTCCCTTCCTCTCTCTCTCTCTCGCGCGCGTTCTAAAGTGCTAATGGAGTCACTATCGGATGATTCCTAATGAATGGCAATAATAACGATGAGAAGCGCGATTAATGCATCGAGCAAAGGTGATAAGAATGAGTTACTAAATAGGATTACATCTCGCAAGGGAAAACTCGCAAAGTTATCGCTTTCGAATTTAGCACTCGGTGGATTAAAACATATTTACGTAAAGCACTAATTATGCTAAATATGATTTATCGTCTGAGTAGTCTATTTTAGTCTCAATTTCAGTCTATTTTTTAGCACAAAAACTTTTGCTTATTTTATTTTTAACCTATAACAAAATGTTTTAATTTCCTTTTCTCCTTGATTCTAAATGTATCTATTCGGTTTTCTTAAATCGTTCAACAATTGGTATATTTTGTTGTAAAAAATAATTTCGTCTATCTTCAATTCAATACTTTTAAATTAGGATTAATGACAAATTTCAAGTTTATCACTAATAAGACCGGTATTGCAAGATATGACTATAAATATCCAATGTAAATTTATTTACGTAAAAAGATGGAATATGTAATGACAGCAATTAACATCTCATCAGATCTTATACGTCTTTTGATCTTTAATCTACGAACCATAGGTTAACATAGATCTATATATATGTAAGTTCTACACGTAATAAGCCGCGGATTCGTGTTGGCGTCCGTGTTTACGGCCGGCATAAGATCAGGCTTGATTATCTGTCCGTCCGCTTATATTAAATGTGTGCAAGATATCGTGAATATGTAGTTTCGTGTGCTGCAAATAGTATACGGTCTCTACGCAACTTGCTTAAATATCTTCTATACGTTCCTTGCATAATGATTATTCACATATATCAAACGCTGATTATCCAAATTGCTAATTAACCAGGTTACAAGAATATTTTGATCTTCAACGTAAACCTTTCTTTAATTTATATTGTTGCATTTTCTTCAAATACAATAGAGTATTCTGAAAATATTGATAATTATTGGGTTGATTCATAAATTCCCGTTGTACTTAACTAAACCTTTAATATTTAAAAAATGTTATAACAGTATCAAAATAGATTCATAAATGATACACTTGATTAACTACTTGCAGCAGGTAAATAATTATAGATACCGTGGATAATACTGGTTTTCTCAGAAAGGAGTAATTCATTAATTATGTAAAGCAAAACTTATTTATGAATTAACCCAAAATATTTATTCATTTTTTCATATATTAATAGCTTTTGGTTCTTGTTATTGCTATATGCTGTAATTTCTTTTTCACAAAAATTCTTCTTATCCTAAGATCAAAATTTCGATTATGCAATTTGAATTATTAGCATTCCATCGTAACTTGTATTCTGCACGTATTAATCAATTTATATCTTGCAACTTCTCACGCTCACTTTTCTCTCCGTTTTTACCGCGATGCCTAGACTATCATGTAATATCGCGTCACGTTTTAACGTAGCGCATTAATTTGCATTTTCAAATTTTCGAGGTGTGCACACTGATTCCTACCTTGTTCATCATCGTTACTCATTGTCTCGATCGATATTACAACTTGCAAGGCCAACCCATTTATTTGCAAACCTCGAAAACCGACAACGTCGACTTTCGTCTCGCGATTTTTATGATTTGTTAACGAACCAACCGGATCTATATAAATGCGTGATAATTCGAGTTTCGTGTATACGTTTACAGAATCTCAAGATTGGCCGCTACTTTTGTATTATTTTTTTTGAGTTGCAGATAATGATTTGATCATGCATGATGGATATTCCATGATATTAGGAATTTTCCACGTATGTGCGGTGACTCGTAATATCCGTAAATCTTTTTGTAATATTGTAATAATTTATGCAATATACGGCAGAGCGTTTGTAACTCCTAAGTGGACGCAGAAAAAGTGTAAAACAGATTGTTGCATAAATCACAATTCTCAACAATATTTGACGTTTCGACGAAGTCGGGAAAGTGTTTTTGAAAAAAAGCGAGACCTCTTTTATCGACTTTCTAAAGATATCGAATAGGAAAAGTCACAGGATTGATTCGCGTGTCGATCGACAGCCTCAGGAGCACAGTATAGTGGTATTCCTGCCTTGTTTCCTTTGGTCCCTTCAAGACTACTGACGCCCTTAAGTTCCTGAATAAAGTTTCGTATCCCGAGAACGCCTTTATATCCATCTTATGTAGTCGCTCGGTAGTCGATACGACGAGATTCCTCGCGAGGCGTGACGCGGGGAAGAGCAGCGGCGGCATGATAAGAAACAGACGGAATAAAGGGGGATAAAAAGTATCGAAAGAAGATAGAGGAGATCTCGTGGAATGTCGAGCTGGATGTTCGTCGCTCTACCCACCTCTCTCCTCTTCCTCCCCCTCTATTTCGTTCCTCTTTTCCGCCCCTCCTCACTGATCCTGTGGTTTTCCGGTCTTTTTGTATCCTCCATCCTCCCTCTTTGAGCAGAGAGAGAGAGAGAGAGAGGGGGGGGGGGGGGGGGGAGAAAGAGTTGGGAGAGGGGAATGGAGAGAACGATAGAATGAACGACGTGGAAAAGAGCGAGAAGAAGGTATCTCTTGAAACCAGTTCGATCTATAACAGAGCCTTTGCATCGGACGTACGAAAAACGAGAAACGAATGCGCTCTAGCTAGTCCATCGGCCATGAGTTATAGGCGAATCGAGCTACGGGATTCGAAACAACCGGCCGGCTTTATTGGGGCACGTACTCCATCAACTAACCCCACAGAATTGACCGAAACTCGCACAACGTAGTAAGTTAAACGCATGGCGAGCTGATTGTCAATTATAGTGTAATAGAGTCGATTCATTAACCGATTTTCTATACAGGGTGATTCAAAACAACCTTTTACCGTTGAAAGTACAGATTCGTGACAAATTCTGAGACGACTTTTCCTCTTGCAAAATTTTGTCCGAAGCTTACTTTCTGAGTTATCAAGCAAAATACTTACCCTATCGCTGGCCGAGTACAGGAGGTAGACAGGAGCGGCGCGACTCACTATTAGACGCGGGCGCTTACGTCGGGTGCCCGCTGCGCGATCAGTCGATCGATCAATGGAATCGAGCTGCGTCCCAATATTTACTGCCAGCACAGAAAATCTACAGTTCGCGTTATGCATAGATTTTCAGAACTGGCAATAACATTGGATAACGATAACCACAATGATACACGCACACACATGCAAGCACGTTCACTCACTCGTGTATTGTTTTTCTCTCACAAACTTCACTTAGGCCCGGTTTCACCAACGTGATTTAATCTAATCGGTCGATTAAACTTACTCTTCGTCTCTTTCTAACTGGACAATTAGAAAGAGACGAAGAGTGAGTTTAATCGACCGATTAGATTAAATCACGTTGGTAAAACCGGGCCTTAAATACACTTAACTTTACTCTTTTTACTCACATACTTAAAAATGTGCAATTATTATTAACAATACACAATGAGTCACTTACTATGTTTACGCAAGCGTTACTTCTGTAGTAAGTTACTCAAATTATCGTTTACGATAAGTGTGCAATTATTATTAACAATACATAATGAGTCACTTACTATGTTTATACGCAAGCGTTATTTCTGTAGTAAGTTACTCAAATTATCGTAACATAGTAAGTGACTCATTGTGTATTGTTAATAATAATTGCACATTTTTAAGTATGTGAGTAAAAGGAGTAAAGTTAAGTGTATTTAAGTAAAGTTTGTGAGAGAAAACAATAACACGAGTGAGTGAACGTGCTTGCATGTGTGTGCGTGTATCATTGTGGTTATCGTTATCCAATGTTATTGCCAGTTCTGAAAATCTATGCATAACGCGAACTGTAGATTTTCTGTGCTGGCAGTAAATATTGGGATGCAGCTCGATCCATCGCGCAGCGGGCACCCGACGTAAGCGCCCGCGTCTAATGGTGAGTCGCGCCGCTCCTGTCTACCTCCTTTTCTCGGCCAGCGATAGGGTAAGTATTATGCTTGATAACTCAGAAAGTAAGCTTCGGACAAAATTTTGCAAAAGGAAAAGTTGTCTCAGAATTTTGTCACGAATCTGTACTTTCAACGGTAAAAGGTTGTTTCGAATCACCCTGTATGTATCTTGTTTTAACACTATTCTAATTGGTGGCTGGTTATATAAATTATTCAATGTTAAATCTTTCAAAGTTGTGATAAATAACAATTATATATATGTATATATAATTATGTATTAATAAAAATTTATTTTTTTGCGATGTGATACGCGCGTGTTGCAAGTGATGATACTTTGAGATGTACTTTTTATTCGTAGAAATAATGGCTTTAGTTTTATCGCTGATTACAAACCTGTTTTATATTATATAACGACAATTAACACGTACATTGTAGTATATCGAATCATAAAAAAATAAACGTTACCTCATGATTATGTATCACAATTCTGCAAGATTTAATATCAGTATTTATGGAATTATACTTTCAAAAATTAAAAACTTATTAAAGCAAGATACATATAGATATAAAGTATAATCGATTTTTTCTTTCGCTATTTTATCAGATTGAGAAGTAAACCAGTTACGGGTTTGCTTCTCTTTACTTTAAAAGATATTCGACAAATAATATAATATTTACGAATAGAAGTAAAAACGTAATTAAGGATATAACTGCAAAATATAAAATACGCACATATTAATTCTTATTAATATGAAATATTTTTATAAATTTTGTACTGAGAGATTTAGTAATATCTAAATACCTATGTTTGTAGGTATATCAATACGCATTGTGCGACAATGATTAACATTTTAAACCATTGCAACTTGCGGTTCACATATCGTGTATGCCATGATATTTTCTAAACTTGGAATTCGCATCATGATAAAGTTGTACTGAACTAGAAAGATGCAGGAATTCGTCTAGGGTATGTCTGAATGCAAAACAGCAAATTTGGATGCAGCTGAGCGATCGATTTTCCGTGACGCATACACAAGTTTCTGATGACGGACGAAAATTTTTCGCTGTCGGAGGAACCATCCGGTTTTGAAGTTGAAAGCGTTCTTTCCGAACTCTTGCGTACCTTTCGTGAAAATTGGCTTCTGTCGCGGACTAAGCTATCTACCTTCTTAAAATTTGTCCTGAGGTCTTTTAAGAAATTTTGCTGCTATAATTATTAAGAGAGAAAATTTCGACTTCGAGCAACGTAAAAATTTAATCCTTTGTGATCCTGCGTCTATAAGTATATACTTGCAATAGAAATCTAGCAAAATCTAAAATATAGTATAAATATAGATACTAGATGTGTTTTTAGCTAAAACGAATAATTACTACAATTTATATAATGTAGATATACTCGCATATTTTTATTACCATTATCAATTGTAAAAATAAAGATGTAATATTTAATGTCATTATTTCTATTTCTCAAATTCCTTTTTACACACACGCACGGTGTTAAATTGTACACTGCGAGGATTTGATTTTTAATCTCGTAAAGTCTGACTTATAGAGCATC